>JAPYZR010003429.1:0-17591 GCA_030522945.1 Trichopria nigra
TTGCCAAACGGGGATTCGAACTCGGGACCTTCGCGACGTTCAGTTCGTGCGAACTAAGCTGACACCTTAGCACGCACGACCATCCCGCCGCTTTATATAATTTAGTATGTTTGGAATCATTTGAATCCGATTGAAGTATTGTTTCTATGATTCATAAATATGATTTGGATCGCGGGCGCAAAAGGGGATTTTTCATTTAAACCGTTTTATTTTCGTCTTTTATTAAAATTATGACCAAGACCAATGACAGTGAAGGAAACTAACAAAATTTACTAAAACAAAGAGAGGGAAATACGAAAAAAATGCATTTTAATAAAAATATTTACGACTTTAGAATAGATAATAAGACCGTTTAAATAAAAAAAGTAAATTATAATGGGACTTTGCGCCCTAGGTACGGAAAATACGATTTCTGCATACAAGTGCACGTATGCTAAACTCGGAGTGAGAAATTGTCACTCTTTCTGGAATAAAAGTGGGAAATGTAGAGAGTAATGAAGGAAAAAAAAAACTACTTATCTGCGGCGTCCTAACGCACATTTATTGCAGGACCCCCCGTTATCGAATATAATTATACCTACAATTCAGACAAACTGTGGCTTTTAAATTTCCGTTGTCGAATATTTCAGGGGAAAGATCGACCTCACCTTTTGGCATAAGAACGCGTGCATTCTTCGGCCGCGCATGCGCAATCTTCAAATTGCGTGCACTGGAGTGCCTGGAGCAGAAAATACGATAGAGGGGAACATATTCGTTAACGGAATAACCGATCATTCAATGCTGGAAGTATTCGATAACGGAGTTTGCAATTGCATTATTCATTCTAGAATCGCCGTATCCTCGAAATTTCCTGAAAATTTTCCGCCATCCATTTTCGACAGTTAATTTTTGACTTTTTTTTAGAGTGAATGGGAAAATTTGTACTCCTCCAGGAGTGAAATGTCAGTCTAGAAATCGTGAAAATTTATTCTTTAGCTTCTAGGTTACTTTAGTTACATTGCACGAGGCACGTTTCTAGCGACACCAATCTTAGGCGCATATAAGCACGATCGTACCAGGTCGTACGCGGGTCGTAACGACGATCGTTTACGAGTATTGGATAATTAGCGTAATCGAGACGTTTTCGACATTTTATTAAATTTCACGTAAACGCTAATCCCAGGAGCGGGGACGATTGTTAACGGCGGGGCGCAGCGACGACGCAGCAACGGTGGCACGCAACAATGAACTTTTATCGATGTATTAATCCGCCGCTCCGATTGCCGGCTGGCGGAATTTCCAATTAAAATCCGTTCAAATATAATTCTACGCATTGATTAGAGATGATTAACATTCGCTAAAGTCGCCGATTCGTTTTAGATAGCGCGATTTCATAGATGTGAATAAATCCCCATGAAATTATGTTCAATTAATATCGACGCGCCAGCTCCGCTCCTTATCTCGGGATGCGGATTTCTCGCTGGGAGGGAAGTTGTCGGGTTTGCCCATTTGGTTTAATGATTCGATAATAAAAAAAAAACAAGAAGAAAAAAACAAAACAAAACAAAGAGTGATATAAAGAATCATTTCATGCGATGGCTTTTAAAGCGTATATTTTTATTGCTATAATAAAAATACGGCTTAAGGTGCTATATACTTTAAATTGCACTATTTGATAAAAATTATACCTCATATTGTTTCTTTTTTATGCAATCTGGATATTTACGTTTTGTTGTTGCCTTTCCACGTACTTTAGGATTAAGACGTAAGATTCCATCTGCGAAGGCAAATTCTGAGCGACAACGAGGATGGCTGACATCACCCAGATTGCAAATGATATCCTCAGGATATCGTGGTCCGGATGTCGAAAAACGAATCAAAATCAACTTTACCCGATGTTTATTACAAGTTGATTGATGAACTATTCAAACTCGCAATTGTTCACTGAACCCAAATTAGGAATTCCAATAGGAGAAAGTGACGTTCGAGTGCTGGACATGATACGCCTGCAAACGTTGAAGGTGGTAGCTGGGTGATGATGTATCTAAGAGGACGACAATTGTATCCTGAACGATATGGAAATCGGCAGTTCTTACATCCCCTCGGATAAACCTTGACGTAACCCTGAAATGACCTTGAACGATAATTATTGAATCGAACTCCTGATCTGTAAGAGTCATCGAGTCCATAAATCCTACTATAGGTGTCACTCAAATTCATTTCGAGAATCATGATGCCTGTCGTTCGGTACCATATTATTCCGACTCGGAACATGGGTAAATAAAGTTATCAAAACTATGAATCAAAATATGTTACGATTCCAATTCATACTTGTGATATTTTTGATAACCATCTTCAGAACACGACAGCTGTCAGGACCTGAAAAATGATAGATGTAGTCTGTTGGCTTTTGCTAAATGCGACTTGACGTGTCGTGCGATGGAAAAGTGGTGTAACTGCGACGATGTCAGCAACATTATCCGATGATGAACTCCCAATGGGTTTAATTCTTCATAATAAAGTCCGCTGGTTTTTAGTGGAATCGATTTTGTAAGACAATAGAATTTGGTTTAGCCCATCCGTCGTATAGCATTGACTGGCGAATAAGGTCGGCAACTTTCGGAAGTTCCAGGGACGAACCAAGAATGGCGCCTTATCGTTATCCAGTGGATGATGGTCCGACGTTTCCGGGGAATTTATGGTTTTCTCCATTCGCGAAAGCAGAATTCGGATCTCTTCCACGTTCCCGCGTAGATCTCGTATACTCTTACGTGCGTCGTTGCGGCCAGATGCGGCAGAGTCCCATTGTTCCGCCGATCGTTATCCCGCGATTCGTAGCGGGGCAAAAGTTACCACGCTCTATCTGGAATCTCAATTAATGCCGCAACCCTTATCGCGAAATCATCCCCTTATTATCGACGAGCACCAACCGTGCGCCACCGTATAGGAAGGAGCCGCGATCTCTCCTACTCGGATCCTCCACTGCCGGGATTTATGGCAGCTTGCCGGATTTACCTTAAAGCGACCATTCATCACCGCTCGATATCTTTCGCTCGGACCGTCCTATTCTTTTTACAGTTTTTTTTTTTTTTTTTTTTTGTTGCTTCGAATCGTAATCCCTTTCGTTTTTTTCCAGCGCCCGAAAAATCGCCATTTTTAAAAAGGATGAAATTACATTTTTTTAATAACAATGCGCATTGCTATTGTCGATTTTTTTTTATTTCTTGAAAAATTTATTCGTTTTTGGGGATTTAGTACGGTTGAACCTCCGTAATTGTCTACTGCGGAAATATCTTTTTTTTACTGTTAATATACTCATGTCCTTATCCATCTTTATTTTTGTTCTTGTTCTCTTTCCTCCCTAGTAGAAAATGAGTCCAGTTTTTGGCTAGTTTCTGTCCAGTTTGCTTTTTTCCCAAGTTAAAGGTATAGGATAACTGGGCAGTGTAACAGAAAACGACAGATTTTCTACCAGGGCTATTCATATTCTTTTATAATAAGAATCGCTGATAATTCGATATTTGACGAGTTCCTGAATGACATAAATAGACAACTAAAGGGGTTCGATTTGATTGCCTAATTATTTTCACGATTTTCGTATAAATTTCTTTTTATTTTAAAAAAAATTATTTGTTTTTGGGGATTTATTAAAGTTGAACCTCCGTAATTGTCCACTATGATAATTTCTTTTTTTTTTTTTACGGTTTATACTCACGTCCTTGTCCATCTTTAATTTTTTAATCTCTTAAAGTATTATTAATTAAATTATCTAATTTAAGATTAATTTTTAATTTTTTTTGTTAACTTTAAGAAAATTAATTCGTTTTTAGGGATTCAGAATAGTTGAACCTCCGTAATTGTCTACTATACGGAAATTTCGTATTCTTCTCGATTAATATATAAACTTATTGTACTGATTCTTATATTGTAATAATCGGTGTCAATTCGAAACTTTGTGCATCGATGAATGTCAGAAGTGGACAATTAAAGGGGTTTACTTATATTTCATGATATTTTTTTATGATAATCGCATCTTTGTATTTTTTCTTAAATGCATTAATTTTTATGAACATTACCTCTGAAAATATGTAATGAAATATAATCTTTATTAAATAATCAATTAATTATCGAGTTTATTAACGGTAAAAAAAAATGATTCAACTATAAAAAGTTTAAATTTTAATTTAATCCATTCTTTGAAATAGTTTGTTTTCATCTGTTTTCAGGATTTAACAACATTTCATTTTCTAAAATATAATCTCTAACTCCATTCAATGTGATTCCAACAGTCATACAAAAGAGACCCAATATGGACTCAATATACAATAGAAATTAATTTTAATCAGAAATTTTGAATATTTAGAAAACAATCGGAACGTTCGAAGAGCACAGTCATGAAATACTTTACATTATTGTTATTATATATTTTTTTTAAATTTTTTTAGTTTTGTTGGATCTGATGGTATGTAATATTTTAATGAGAAATTGATTTGCAGTAAATAATTAAAAAGTTCAGTACAAATTACAAGCATTCCATGAAAAACTGTTACATCCGCGTTGTTTATTTTAAAGACCATATATATATCGTTTCGTGCGTAATAGTCCCATAGTATAAAAGTTTTATATTAATTATCCGAAATCCATCCCGTGCCCTGAGAGCTCCGCATGTGCACATTTCCAAAGTGTGTTATCGGCCATATGGCAAACCGATTTATATCTCATATCTCAACATTTCGATTATGCGCTGCAAATCGCCATATTTACGCGGCAAATCGCCATATTTACCCATCACAGTCAACATCGAAAGATCACTGTCATCTCAACAAGATATTTATAACCACTACATAACACGTACTGAATTATATCGCTGTTACAGAATATTTATGGTCACATTGTTATACATCAGGTTTATAACGATTTTATGTAACATTTAAGTAGCTAATCTTCTCTCGTTGAACAATCTTTAAAAATGATGTAGCTGATACATCAATAACGCCATATAACAGTTATATAATGTTATTTCCGAGATTTATAAAAAAATACGTTAAAATTTCGAAATATTTTGATGCAATAAGTACTACTTTGACAATTATGTAACAATTTACGTAACAGTTACGTAATAAGTAACATTTATGAAAATGTTTCGTAACCGTTACGTTCAATGCTTGCAGGGTATAATGAAATTCAATAAATTGAAAATAAAACAAAACAAAACAAAACAAAACAAAACAAAACAAAAATGAAAATCACGTTACTGCTTTTTAAATAGCGTATAATTTTTAACTTGATAATTTTAAAAATGTTGTCACGCACCATTGGTGCAATAAAAGGTTAATCAGTAATGAGTAGCGAATTTAATTATTTAATTATTAATCAATTATTAATTAACAATTCATTAAATTATTTATATTCAATGGTTAATCAGGAGATTTTACTAAACGAAATACAAAGGGTTCTCAGGAATAATGGAATCAATTTGAAGCGAAGGATGAATTTTCGAAAATTGAAATTCATAAAAGAAAAACTAGAAAACGGACTGAGTTTAGAAGAACTTTTTTAAACATTTTTTAAATTGAAAATTTCAAATTTGCATGTAACAATGGTAGCAGGATAATACTTCAAAAATAAAAAGAAAATCTGTACAATAATGTATAGTTTCTTTATAAAATAATGCGAATTCAGTTTTAGTTCATGAAAGTAATTTATATTAATTAATCAATTAATTAATTAAATCATTAATCATTTCTTTGTTTAAATCATCAAAAATTCTTTGAAAACGGCAATCGAATTAAGAAAATTATTCAAAAATTGATATCATATTAGTAACAGCCGTAAACGTTTAGTTTTTAAATGTTAAAATTACAAAAATAATCAACAAATAATAATTGCCATTTATATAAATGAACTTAAAGTTATCATAATTTTATTCATTTCTTTATTCGAATTGTCAAAAAAACATCGTCATTTTCTATTTTGTATATAAATCTATAAAATTGACTAAATAAACTTAATTGAAGAAAAAAAAACTTTCCAGACAAACTTTACTTTGCAGAATATAAAAAGTGGAAAAATAGAAGTGATACTAGAAAAAATTAGAAAATAACCTATCAAAATTACAAACTCAACCTAACCTACCTAACCTAACGTAACCCATATTTGAACGGAAATAGTAGAAGTAGTGGCCGAAAATTGAGGAATATTTATAAAAAGGAATTTAGAAAAATAATAAGGAAAAAAATTTATTTTGAAGACAAATGAAAGTAGATTAATGAAAATTGAAAAGAAAGAATTCGAAATGTTGAGTAGACTTATGTGGAAACGATTTTACAATAACTTGACGATATTGAACCAAAAATTATATAAATTTCGAAAACGAATGAAATGGCACTAGGATAGATAAAACGAAAATAAATTGGAAAAAAGTTTGCGAAAATAGATAAAAACTTTCAGAAAAATAAAAAATAAAAAATGATACAGTCGAACAAAAATTTGTGAAAATATATGAAACGGGCAAAAGGCAAAATTGCCTATAATAGACGAATATTTGTGAAAAATGACGGAAGCAGATAAAACTTTTCTACTAGGGCCAAAAACGAAATGGAAGGACATATGAGGTACGACCAAACGAACGACGAACATTTCGAACGAATCGACGAACGTCGATGATGACAATGAATCGATGTTAGATTAAAAAAAAAAAAAAAAAAAAAATAAATAAATAAACAGATGAAAATAAGGGAAAAATGACTAAGAATTGGAAATGTATAAAAAAGTTGATGTAAACGTGACGAAAAAGAAATTTCAAAATTTCAAAATTTGAAGAATATTCATTATACAGATAAAAATTTATTAATCCTTTCGCAGTCATCAGAACCACAATCTTGAAAGTAGGCTCAAAATGTTTAATTCTCATGTTTCAAATTCCAAAGAATCAATATGGGCGGCCGTTTTTTCAAAGAGTCTCAAAATTAATTCAGTTTTCAGCGGCGGCCATTTTAGATTCTTTAAATCTGACATCAAATTCGGACCCATACTATATTGCATTGAATAATTTTCAAAATTGTCCTTATCGTAGAATGCGTTCAACAAAGAGGAGATAAAATTCAAAGTAATCAATTTAAATAAATATCCCGCTGAATCGAATATCGAAATTAGGCAGCTCAGTTATATTGGTCATTGGTGACGTAAAATGGAAAGTGCAAAAAGTTGGCTTCTTCAAACATCGACAATAGGGTATGTTCATTCGCCAGCGCGGCGTTGGAAACAATGGTTCTTCATCGCGAACGAGCATCTGGAGAGCGTGACGATTGACGTCCCGAGAATGAAACTAATAACTGGATAACCAGAAAAATTGCTGCGGGCCGTTCGGTTCGGTTTCATTTTCGCGGGGTTGCAGGCGGCGCACAATAGGAACCGACGGCAAACGCTTTCACTGTATCTGCCGCCTCGAAATATACAGAGGGATACAGGCTTTTCAGGCAGTCGGGCTGCTTGCTTTTCCGCCCTGCTCGGCATATTGCATTTGTTATCCGACATCGAGCGGATGGACCATCGACCGGCGTTGAGGTGGTCAGTTATTTGCCGCCACCGAAAAAACGCCACGAAAAATACGAGCATGCTTGCTCTTTTTTCCTCCCCGTTTCCTCTTTGCATCGCCGCTGCATCGTCTCCCTACTCGTGTTCTTTTTGCTTGCGCGACAATTGACAACAGCCTATTATTTTTATCGGAGGGTAAGTAATTTAGTAATGAAAGAGGGGAGTTGCATCAAAATTCACCAGGACAAAGGGTTCGGCGCTTTTCTGCCAGTCGCGTTTGATACTTCATGAAAATTCGAAACGGTTACACGGTCCACGGATAGGATTACGGTAATCATTATGTTGAAGTTAGGAATTAGATATCGCACATGAAATGTATCCCGTAAGTTTACTGGAACTTTCCTTTCAGTCACACTGATCTCCAGCGAACAAGGAGCCAGTCGAAAATTTGCCGGAGCTAATGTGTCCGTACTTTGCTTCCGCCGTCTTGGGTGTGCCTTGACAGTTGGCTGACGTCATCTCGATCGCAGGACCTGGCTATTGTAATTAGCATTAACGATTCATAGACCCGAGGATAACTAGGGTCGTCCTTTGCCCTTCTCATCGTTCCCCATTCCCTTTTCAGCACCGCCGAGAGGTTATCTTGCGCGTTCGACGATCGCTCGATTTGCATAATGTTTGCAGGGTGTAAACTGCTTGGCGAAGCTTCTGCTATTCGATTTTCAATTCAACGTCACTCGTCAGGTTTTAGGCCTTTGCAAATTTGTGTTGCTCGGACCTGAAGCGCTACCTTTATAATTGCTTATTAAGGACAATATTTGGACACGACATATTCAGACCTGTTTTTCAGTCGGGACTGATTTGTTCGCATCCTAATCGGGAGAAGCCTGAAATCGCAGCTGATTAAGCTGTGACGTAAATAATCGTCCATCAATATGCATGACGTTTTTAAGGCTGGTCTCTCTTCATCATTCAAAAGATTCTTCATTATCTCGAGACGCTAATTGTCGCGACCGCGCTTTGCTCTAAATGTTGCTCGGTACCTCTTTGAACAATAACGATGCGATATCATTGCACACTTGAATTAAGAAGTCTAAGATAGAAACGAACTATTTCACGTTATATCATTTCATGAAAATACAATACAAATAGATGATGATATTTTTGATGGCTAAAGAGAGTTTCGTTTCTTCCATTTCGCAACGTCCACTGTTCACGGCTTCCCATTCGCACTCCTATAACGCGGTACGCCTCAGGGGACGTCCGTGGATTTTCCAGCCGGCAACTTGCGTATTACCGTTTCTCAATTCGGGGCGAACAGAGAAGAATAAGAGGGAGAGGCGTCAATGAAATGCCGCGTATAGACCCTGGTGTACAAGTGGCCGATCCATGTGGGTATCGGGGACGCTTGCAGGAGTTCTCCGTGTGATTGGTGTTGGCCGGACTGACCATTTGAATACACGGCGCAGTAATCACGACCGGGCGTCCTTTCTCGTTCCCGTGCCTTCAGTCGGCTGCCTCTTTGTTCATTTCCTCGGTGTCCGACGTCATCGCGCTTTCTCGCCTTGGCGGTGGTCCCACGCGCCTTGACGTCCTGGGAATACCTTCAAATTGCCAAAACCCTCCCGTCGTCTCTACGCCGTGCCGTGGTCATCGAGGGCAGCGTCGTTCACTCTCATAGCCCGGGCGTCTCCTCTCCACTGTGGACGCGCGACTTGGGGTGACCTTTCCAAACTAGAATTACCGCGGTGATGCTGGTAAAGAACTTCAATCAAAATCAACAAGGTTGTTGATTACTACTGGGGTGCTTAGATTGTTTGTTTAGATTCCGATTGCTTGTTTCTTTTTAAAGATGCCCTCTTCATTTGGTTGAGCATTTCGAACCGTGATCGACGTATCAATGGCTCTTTGGGATGGCATCTTGAAATACGTCATATATCTTTTCAGAGAGGATGATCAAAACACTTTTCATTGGGTGCTATTAGAGGAGTCAGAAATGATCATTTAAATCGATTAGTACAAAAGCGACTAAGTCGACGTTTGAAAAATTTATTTTCAGAACGAATTGGGACGATGTCTATATATTTAAGGGAGAAAGGTTGAATGCAAAACACCTTACCGTCGTCGTATCCGTAATCCTTGTCGCTCCAGGCGAGTCGCTCGAGGATGCTAAAGCATGCATGTAACAGTTTGCACATTTGCATGACATGTGATGCGGGAGAGAGACTAAACTGAGAGGGAAGAGTGAAGAGATGCCTCCAAAAACCATTCCGCATCCATTTTCATGGGTCCTCGGCCTGGAAATTCAGTTCAAGGGAGAGATACGTAAATTTCAAACGAGCCGAGCTCCAAATAGAAATTGTGACTAGTAGAACTTTAAATTATCACCGATACCACTGATTACCCAAATTCATTACGTCGTTCAATTATGCATTCATTTAAGCAAGAATATTTCAGCAGACGATCGATATTAACGAAGAACGCGAAATGTACCGTAATTGCAACATTTATAAACGTGGCAATGTACGGGACTCATTGAAGATTATTTCTCGGAAGCTTGATGTATTAAAAAAGTTGAAAACTAATTATCCAACGCGATAATGACACTCCCGTTCGACCGCTCGACGACAAAGCGCAGCGCAAAATCTTGATTAATTCATCACTATTTTTATTAATATCGTCTCCTTCGACATATTTGAATTTTTTATCGATTATATTTGTACCTCTTCAGCTTGCGAGTTATTCTTATTAAGGTCAATCAGACTGAACCACGTTATTGCTTATATTCCAACTATTCGAACGTTTATTCGTTCTTTTCTTTACAATGACGTACAAGTCACGAAGTAAGACGGAGGTGACCGAAAACGTAATTGCGTATTTGCTTCATTCTCTCTTAATTGGGCGAATACGTCTGCGCTACCGAATGCGTCGACTTCCAGCCTAAACATTTACCCCCGAAAGTAGCTTCGCTTACGAGGAACTCGCTTAACTCTTCGCTATTTCATTAAATTAGGTACGCGGCTGCCAGCCAGTCGGCCGCGTACGTATCAAGCCGGAAGCTTCATATATACGGTGAAACCACCGCGCCGGTTTTCGCTGGCACACGCCTACCGATCCTCTCCGACTTCTCTTTCGAGCGAGGCGAAAACTTTCGCTTTTACCGTCATTTTATAATTCATGGCGTCGTCGTGTCTGTTTATGTAGCGGGCTGCCTTCCCCCCCTCCCCCTGACCCCCGACACATAGCGAGTAGTGAGTGAGAGCACGTAAAGAGGGTCGAGGTTCGGTTCCGTTTGGCTCGTTTCGTTCGGTAAAGGGAAAACTAAATCATGCATTTTATTCCTACAACTTAGTCCATCGTGTATTGATGAAGACTCGTGTTACCATTCGTGCAAGTAGGTTACGTATTTTCACGAATCGCTTTTGATAGGTATGACTTTCGGTGGATTCTTTCCAGTGACATTGGTCATAAGCTTAAAGTAAAGATCGAGAATACCTAATCGGAACTATGGCGTAGCAAAATTCAATTCGATGTTAAAATTGCAACATGATCTGGTCTTGGCTTTATTGCTTAATGACTTTGAAGAGCTGACGAATTTCTGAAATTGAACAGAGGTTGAGAAAGGTCTCGCATAAACGCCCATCAATTCAGTTCAGAAGACAGCCTGAAAAGTTTGATCAATGTTGCTGAAACGAAAGTGACCAGGTGTTTTACACCTCCGAAAGTCCCTACCTTTTAATAAAGGGTGTAAATTGTATCTGATTCAGCCGAAAATACGAGGCGTACGATTTCAACTAACTCTCCGGTTAGTCTTTACTATCGATCGGAAAACCTTTAATATCTTAACAGGAATAAGCATCGCGTTCTACCCCATTACTCTTAACCCCACTGCTCCCACCGCGTCTTTACATCGCTACAATGCTGGGCTATGCCGTGCTTGTCCCATGCGATGTCCCTTCGTCTTCTCCCCTCTTCCATAAAAGCGTCCCGGTTTACCCCCTTTATTATTTCCCATTGGCGTAGTGTATAATTAAAGTATTAAACGTTGCCTCGAACATTTTCGAAGTAATACCAAACTTGCTTCATCGATGACGGTTATATACTTGGTTACGTAGAGACATTAATTCGCGCGCTACTTTTCTGTTTTCGTCGACTCGCACGACATCGATCTTAAAGAACATAATTAGATACGAGAGGCTTCCATATTCGAGAAGATTCTTGGGGGTTAGTGACGCGTTTAATCGCAAATGAATAAAAGTGGCTGACGGAGAGAGTCCTGAAAAATGCGTTCATAAAGAAACGGGGGTGGATGGATAACAAATCGAAAGTGATCCTGGCAGATATCGCCAATTTCTGGCGAATGTCGAGTCTATGGACGTTGAAGGTGTGAGATCAGAAGCGAGGAATTACTACGCCATTGGCGAAGGGTTGACGCTCGGTCGACTAGTGCGATGTTCCGTGTGGCGGCGGAATTGCCCCTGCTAGCTCCGTGTCTCTTCTCTCTTTATCTCCTTGCACAGATTTTAATATAAATTATAATCTAATGCCGTTTCTTAATACCTATCTTCTCTCCGCTTCCCTGCGCCCATTACCACCGATTGCGTTTCCCTATCTACGGGACCCCAAAACGGCAAAGTCATTATTAGGGAATTCTCATTACGCGATCAATCATTCTTGGGGATCGCGAACCTAATTTCTTGCGTCAATTAATATCGCACAACGACGGAAGTGGGGCGAACGGCTTCTGCCGAAATGTACGCTTTATCGGGTGACTTTCCAATTTTTTAAATTGCTTTAAAGTTTTAGGCCTCCAAATCGATTTAACTCTGAATGGATTACACCTGATACATCGTCGTATTATCCAACTTTTTGAACTGGTGCGTGGAAATGCGGGTGTAATAACGCATATGGAATCGCGCATTCATCGATACAATGACGAATAATCCGAACCCTTTTTACTTTAATCTAATGGGTTCATTATTTAATTATTCATTATTGTCATGCTTTCTGAAAATTAATATCCATTCTCGGGGCTGTCCCCCAAGTAATCAGGATCAGTATCCCGTCGGTCCCCCCAGTTGTGTCTGCAGCGAACTTCGCCTCCTCTGTATCCTAGTGCAGGTTTATTTGTTTTGACTTCTTGAACGATTAGTCCAGTATGCAATCCACAAATGGATGAATATGTCATTTAGTAACAGACTCATCATGGGTTTATAATTTCGCAGTTATAATTAAGCACAATCATTACAATAGGGCCGTCATATTGTTAAAGGACTGGATAGTCGTCAATAAAACATACACGACATCAAAAGTAAATCAAGATCATTTTCATAAAATAGGAAATATTGATCTATGCTAGAATGGTTTATCCGAAAGTAGAATAATTAGACAAAGTGGCATTTCGTCATCACTGAAACAAGTCCATCCGACCTAGAGCAATTGGTCCATCCGTAGGTTATTCGTACGCTAAATTTAAGGGTGCGCTCGGATGAAAAACTGCCGTGACAACCATAAATCTATAGATTACGATGATTGGAATAACTTTTAGGTCTGGAGGACAATTATCTAATAAGGCTGATTTCTGCGGAAGATATCCGCGTCCACGGATACCCAGAGGTGGTCGCTAGAGCAAAGATAGAGGAAATCTGATGGATTTATGGCTCGGACTCCTGCGAGCTCCGAAGCAGGGCGCAATATATACGTATATATACGCGACGATATCCCCCCGTGTTTGCTTTCATACGCATTGCGTTGGCCCGCTATATTTACGCGCGTGTAAACGTATCCCTTGTTTGCCTTCTTATGTCTCGCTACAGCACCACGCCGTACGGCCCCGAGGCATCCTTGCCGCGACACCCCTCCGAAAATCGAATCAGCCACTTGGTGGAATCTTCTCAGTCTTTATTGTTCCGCGCTCTGTCGTTATGGAGTGCGAATATTGATGAGAAAATTTGCAACTTTTGTTTCCTCATTCATATTGCGTGCTCTCTAATGGCCAAAAGTTGTAATTAATATTTGGTCGATCTACGTAAATATAGATAATTTTGGTAAATGATTAACCCATTATATCGACATATTAAAGGCCTTCAAAGAGGAAAGATGATGCACAGTAGTTTTTTTGTCAAACTTTTATGTGTTGGAAGAGTTGGGTTAGCTTCAGATTTTTGTCAGATGTTTACCATTCTTTCGAGCTGTTCAAGACTTTCCGCAGCTTTCGAAAAGAGTTTGTCAATTTTTGAGACTTCCTTTCGGAAATACCGAGGCTTGCTCTGGAAGGTGCTTGCAACTTTGGAAAATTTTCCGAAATTTCTAAACGGTTATTCAGTTCAACCGTCACTTTAGAAACTTTCGTGGCAGTTTATTTAAGTGTCAGTAGAAGATCAGCGGCATTAATAGATTTTTCATGAAAAAGCATTAAAGGTGTTGATGCAAGTAAGGTAGGATTTCAGCTACTTTGTTATAATATTCAGCTATTTTATCAGTGGGTGATAACTGTTTTTAACCTATTTTTTAGACTTTTTCCGATAAAATAGGTCATCACAAGACTGTATTTTACGCCCGGTAGTTGTGACTCTTAAAGTTCGCTACTGTCAGTGTTAAAAACATACTATCGTTCATCCAGGCGTCTCGTCTGATTCGCATTCATCAGCAGTCAACGGGAATTTCCTTAACTTTTGGAAAAGTATTAAACATCGTCGTTAAGCCAGCGTCAGCCTTCATCGCTGCTTTTTCTTCCCTATTTTCTTACACTTCCTTCTTATCCGCCGCACGTCGAAGACGTTCGATGAATTCAAATTTCTTTCCAGTTTGCGTCCAGCTAAGCCTTCACCGATTTCATTCGATATCTCACGCATAGAAATCAGACCGTACTTAATTTACTTTCAGCGAAAATAACGACTTATTAGTGTAATAATTGACTTTATCAAACTCGAAAATGGTGGCGAAGAGAAAAGTAAAAATAAATCATGAAAATTCAATTCGAGCCCTTGAAAATTTCAAATGGCCTAAAAGAGCCCAACGAATTACGCGCCAATTAAGCAAGGAAAGATTTGGCGAAAATAAGTTTCGAAGAGCAAGATCGCGAAACTTCGGACTTTGAACTTCGCCGCTCGACTGACCTGCGTTTTATTTCGCTCCCTCGGCCATTAACATAGTTCGGGGACCGTGCCGTATTTTTCCCCCAGTTTTTCCGGGACAACTCCGGAAGAAGGTCGCCGGCCCGCGCGCGACTTTTGCATAATTGCGCGTTACGCGCGAATCGAACTCTGCGACAAACTTTGGAAAGTGAACGCGCGAAGGCCACGTCCGTCGGAGACTCGCCAAGGAGGGAAAGTGGTTCGTTATAGTCAGAGTTAGGCGCCGGTCCGAACTCGTGCGTTCCCGAAATTCCGGAAAATTCGCCAGGGATACACGCCATCACCGCAAGGGCGACGGTGAAAATTCGAGGCGAAGGAGACACCTACGACGGGGAGAGAAACAAGGGTGGGTGACCCACGAAAAATAACGGGATGAAAAAAAACATAAAAAGAGAGTCGAAAGAAGGACGGCGAAAAGTTTTCGAGCTCTTCCCCCGTATAGCCCCTCGACTCCGACGCTTTTTCTGATATCGCAGAGCTTTTTTTCTTCGTCGCTCGGGTGCTGTGCCCGACGAACACCTAGCCGAGGAGGTATAGGGATACCTATATCTACGACGACCCGATGGGATAAAAAGGCGGCGGAAGTAAGCCTATCGCAGGAGGCGTGGAACGTGGAGCAAGGAGCTTTAAACCATCCTCGATCTCGCGGAGTGGGATTCTGGCGCGTGCGCCGCTCTAGAGAGAGCATCGCCACCAAATGAGAAGGACGTGGAGGAAGCGAGGCGAGCGGACTAGGAATGCTCTGCGGAGAAATAAGGATGGACAATCCTAGAAAATGCCGAAGGAGAAGAGAGACCGGTATACAGGGATTTCTGTGTTCCAGGCGTCGAGCTGGCGGAGGTCGAGGGAGACACCGCGAGAATGCTGGAGCGAGACGGGACGAGAAATAGAAGAATACGAGGGTGGAGAAGAAGAAAATAGAGAAACGCGACAGAGGAGGGGGCTGGTCGACAAAGGTGGGGACCGACTTTGTACCGTCACTGCTAGTCGAGTATCGAATGAATTAGGACTCTCTGCGTTTGGTTTATCTACCAAAGTCTTTGGTTGCTTGGTTCTAAATTTAATGTTCTATTTTTTCCAGTTGACGTTAGTTGCATGAAGTCGTTGGGCAAGATGGGTCCTTAACTCTTGGTTGTCCTTTAGACTATAGCAACTGTACTTGGGGTTTATTTATTTGTTTGTCTCATTCAGTACCCCATTGCTTGCTAATTACAAAGGCCAATAGTTGGTCGTGAAGCTGAAGGTGTTTTGGATGTCCTAACGTCAGAGATCAAAGAACTTACTTAATTGTCATATTTGAGCTTACAAACAGGACTATTTTGAGTTCAATACTAGTTCATATTCCTTAATTATCATTTTCGATTACTCGACTTGAATAAATTAAATTATTTTTCTTCTGGAGTATTCTTTGAGACACTACAATTCTAACTCAAAATATTTGGTAAAGAAATCTCAGCGATTAAATGTAAATATCGATCATCATATTGTCTCTCAATTGTTACAGTTGGTTTTTGGGTCATAATGGATGAGTAACAGTTCAGATCGGATAAAACACTATAGCTACTAATACTGTTACTCTATGTACAAATGTGTACTATATTTTTAAATTGATGTGCATATATATATAACAACTTGAAAAAATATATAATACAAAAAAATGTTAAGATAGCTTAAAGATTATATTTTTCATAAATTTTATTATATATTATGTATTAGATATTTTCATAACACACTGGGCGTAAAGTTCATATTTTACGTCTGATCGTACAAATTTTTTTTTTTTTAACACTTACCGAATTTTCTACCTACTGTACTATAAAATGACGTACACACACCGGGGTGTAAAATAACATTTTACGCCCATGGTACATAATGTACTATTGCGTATTCTATTTTTGATACAATCTGATGATACGTTCAGGAATATATCTGTTACTCCTTAACATTGCTTTGACTAAATTTAAATTCTTTTCTCTGAATTTTAACTGCTCTTTCCATTAACCGATGAGCCGGAATACCAATTTATGACATTCAATTTTGATGGATATCGATAATTAAGACAACAAATGACAACAAATGTAACAAAGAAAGTTTAAACTATTATTATTTTCTTTTTTCAATGTTAAAGGTCATCTTATTTTCTGGGCCTGTAAGTTTTTAAGAACTTTGAAAATATTTTATATAAAAATTCACGTGGTATGTAAGTGTGAAAGTTTCATCCACATCTCTAAAATAAAATGAAATGGTTTTTTGAAGGGTACTTTTGAAATGAGGAAATCACGAAAAGATAAAATAGACATTGAATACCAAATTAGTTTATGAGAAAAAATGCAATGCAGTGTACACTGGAGAAACTGGTAGTTCACTAAAATCAAGAATAGCGAAAAATAAAGGAAATATTTTAGAAGATAAATACAAAAATACAGGTGCAAAAACACGCGGAATAAACACAATATAGAATTTTATCTACATGACATGAAAATACAAGCAAAAGAAAAAAATACTAATAAATAGAAATAGTTAGAAAACGTTTTTACAAAGAAAAACAATAATGCCATAAATATTAGGATCAAAACAAACATATTTACCTGAATTATGTTAATTGCTTTATTACAGTTTTAAATTTGCAGTTCAGTGACCGATGTGCATTTGAGTCATTGAAATCGTAATTGATTAGATGGTTTAATGATTATTTTATATACTGCGTTTATGTGACACAGATTTTACGTTGACGAATGTCACGAATTTTCCAGTCTAGTTTTTATTACAATGCATCGAATAAAGGCGAGGTCTTGTGTTCGTTTCATAATACCTGGCATTATTATGCAAAATAATACCAGGTATACATTTTATACATTTTATACATTTTATACATTTTATACATTTTATACATTTTATACATTTTATACATTTTATACATTTTATACATTTTATACATTT
>JAPYZR010003430.1:0-17482 GCA_030522945.1 Trichopria nigra
TTCTTATAAAAAATTCTGAAAGTAAGAAATTCAGAAATCGAAACGTGACCAAATTCAATACTTCGTGCCTACCTACGGTGCGGGTCGAAGTAATTACATTAAAGAAGTTAATTAATTTCTTACCTGTTTACTTACGTCTATTTTCAATTAAAAAAATTTTTTGTTGTTGTAAATGATGCCATTTACAACACATGTATCCGTACATACAGAACCGTAAGTTATAAAAATTAACGAAAATGTCGGAAGTATGAAAGTAAATACCAGTAGAAAAATTTGAATGAAATTTGTTGTTTTTATGAATATATACAATATTGAACAGTATGTACAAGTATACAATGATAATAACACGTAAATAAATTCAAACATTACGCTAATAAAAGTAGATAGATATATATATATATAATGAAAGTGTATATCCCGGTTGATAATGTAGTGGTGTTGGCGAATATCACACCCCCGTTAACACAACCCGCAGAAAGATGTATTAAAAGCGTCATACTCAAGACGACTTAAAGTTGTGTCCAAAAGTTGGCAAATACGTCGTCCTTAAAAGACCGTATGCAAAAAGACGTCTAAAAACTGTCTGATTCGTGACGTCATAAAAGCGACTTTAAAAAGATTGCATATAAGACGGCTTAATTGATTAAAAAATAATTCATTAAAAAAAAGAACTTTGAACAGATTTCCCGTTGGCAAAAAACAAGGCGAATTATTAGTATTACTAATAATGACGTCAATAATTACCTTGATTCGAGACATTGATCACAACCGTGAATGTGCTCCGAACGTTGAAAGTCATTATAGTAATGATGTTCACGTTCAAAGTATTGATATTGTCCCTGACGAGAGATCAGAGGATCCATTTTCATGTTCGGATTCCGATCATGAAAATGGATTCTGGGATCTTGTCGATAACTTCTTAGAGGCTGATATCGATCCCCGTATTGATCTGGCTGTGTGGGCTTGTCAATTTAAAATAAAACACAGTGCATTGTCCAATTTACTAAAGCGCATTAAACAGTGGTCTTTAGAAAAAATAAAAAATTTACCAAGTGATTCTAGAACCCTTCTCAAAACCCCGCGTACAACTGAGATTTGCCAATTTGGTTTTGGCTCGTACCTCTATCGTGGTTTGAAGCAAGGAATTGTCGAACATCTAACTCATGCTGACATGTCCATTGTTTCAGAAACCATCAGTATAAACGTAAATATCGATGGTATTCCTCTTGCAAAGAGCTACAAAAGCACTCTGTTACCGATATTGTGTCAAATTGTTGATGAACAATTTGCTGAGCCATTTTGTGTTGCAGCTTATCACGGTGACTCGAAACCTCCCAATCTCCCTAAATTTTTATTACCATTTATTCTCGAGTATAATGAATTAAATACTGAAGGATTCCTATAATATAATAACAAATTGTACAGTGTTAAGTTTTCAGCACTTATAGCAGACACGCGGTTGCACGAAACTGGTGAATGGTGTATGCCCCACATAACGCATATTTTGGATGTGGTAAATTCATTCAATGTGGAATTTTCTTTCATAATAGAATGTTTTTTCCTGAAAGAGATGTACCATTAAGGACAGACGAAAACTTTCATGGTGTCTCAAGTCCCTCTTGACTATGCACTTAATTTTATTAGGAGTCATTAAAAAAATTCTAATGATAGTTTTGGATGAGCTTGGTAGTTGGAGATACTGAACTCATTAAGCGAGTCTCATCGTGAGCTAGCTAAATGTGTCCCCTCAGAAATGTCCCCAAGTAACACCGATAGCTGCGGTGACGTTGTAGCAGCGAAAAATGGCATCATTTTGGTCACCGCAGCTCTTTTGCAGCTATTTGGGGGGCTCAGTGTTTCTTGGGGTCAAGAAAGCCACGAGGTTTCGATGAAATACGTAGATGGAAAGCTACAGAGTTTAGGATAATTTGTTTGTATATACATAGGCTTCATTATCCTTCGTAACTTTTGATCCGATGAGCGTTATTAGAGTGTTCGGTTTCCCTCAGGTGTCATCTTATTCAGGTTCTACTGTATTTTAAAAGGAAATGATTTCTAATCCAAAATAATAAGTTAAAATAAGGGAATGTATATATATATATATATATATATATATATATTAATCCGATATTTTAAACCTGCTACTAATTGGTAAGTGGTAATC
The DNA here is from genome assembly GCA_030522945.1 of Trichopria nigra. Classification (NCBI taxonomy): domain Eukaryota; kingdom Metazoa; phylum Arthropoda; class Insecta; order Hymenoptera; family Diapriidae; genus Trichopria; species Trichopria nigra. The sequence continues at coordinate 2,165 of JAPYZR010003430.1, forward strand.
ATTTCTTATTTTAGAACGAATACGCGACAAGCTGTCTGCATTTATTCTTATGATCGCAAATTGCCACTTTTCGCGATTGAAGATGACACAGTCAAGCCTTCATGAAAGATTGATCTCGGCGAACAAAAGTTCTTCGCTCGAAACGCGAAAGACTTCCCACATGTCACAAAAAACAGTTATCATTCTTAGACGCTAAATAGGTCGGTCAGACGAGCAGTATACTATAAACGTCCGTTGTAAATAATTGATCAGGCAAATTGCTGACGGCAACGACTCCGGTAAGGCGTCTTGGTCGAATGTCCTAGACGGTTTAATGTATGCGGCGCCTCCGTATCGATGCTTCGCGTCTATTATCATATAGGCGCTGACGGCCAAGAGGTTGCGTCTTTCTCTCTAAATTTGAATCAGCGAAAATTTCACTCATTTCGTCAGTGGGCTATACCGTCACTGCGAATCAGCAGAATTCTATTCCTTCGTATACGCCTTATTAGGTATGTTAATTCTAATATATGAAAATTAGGGAAATGATTAAATTTTTAAAATAGTAAAATGGCCTGAGCCGCCGTATTGGATGTTTTCACCTTCATTTCCAAAATCTTAATACATGCACATTATAAAGTTCAAGTCTCGAGGACGCGATTTCCTTACTTCGAAGGGGAATTCTGAAACGATTTCGATGAAGAGAAACGATGAAAAAAAGAAGAATTTGAAAAGCCATGTTTTTTTTTTTTTGGAAATAATATTTTTACACCGTTGCATTTTTCGAAAAAAATCTAATAAAAGATTCTGAAAGTTCAGTTAATTTTAGGTGAAAAATGTCTGCTTGCTACGTTTTTAGAACCTTTTTTTTTAACACAAAACGTGTAAATTTATTTTAATATCAAGGTCGGAACAGATACATTCCGTTACAAAAATTCTTAAATTAATTTGAAACTCTAATTCTACGAACTAACGAACTAAATACAATTGTGTCGTGTGACAAATATTACAGATGTAAACATTTTAAATCTTCATTTGTTAAATGGTCAACAAATGCCGTGTAGGGCAATGCAATAGTTAGTTAGCTTTTCCACTTATTCGGATAACGATCGGCCTATATAGTCCTAAGGCCAGCTCAGCGAGGACAGAAACCTCGCGTAGAGCAAAAGGGCAAAAGCTGGCTTGATCTCGATGTTCAGTACGCATAGAGACTGCGAAAGAATTTCGGTTGGAAATGTATGTGTAATTTTAAAAAATAAATATGTTTTGTATTTATGTAAATTATTATTTATGCAATTTCTAAATGGAGCAATTTACTTTTAAATAAATAATTATTATTCTGAAATTGTTGTGATATTTTATATCACTATACTATGTCAATTACTAAGCCTGCAAAAACTTGAAATTCCAATTGCGAATTTGTGAAACTTTTTCAACAATTCTCGAAATGACTGTTCTACGGTGTTCCAAAACAAAATTCCCGCGGCAATTTCAGAATTTCGGCGGCACCGTTACAAGAATGCCATTGACGACATCACCGACAATTCAATGGCAATTAATTGCCGAAACTATTCGCGCAACACTGGGCATTCGAGCGACGAGATACGATGCAAACCGAAAACGGATAAGCGCACAGCTGAGCGAGGGGAAGCTAGAGGCGAAACTATATTGAACAAATTGTTCAGAAGAGATAATAGTCGGCACTGCTATTGGATCTTTCGCGGAAGAAGCGGACGAGCAAGTAAGCGATAGCGGCGCGAAGCTCGCGCCATTTCCGGTTCGTCCGAAACCGAGGCAGTATCCGAATAGCGCCGCCTTTGCGCGATACTTCCAGTGTCGCCGGTAATTTATGGCATCGTTACGACGCATGAGTAATTTTAATTGTTGTTCGCCTCCCTATACCATATAACTGTAACGCGGTACCCACGAGAATCCAACTGTGGCAATGAGATAAAGGCCCCTGGTTTTTAAACGCTGCAACCACTTGCGCCGATGCTTTCTCTGTTTACTGGGGTAAATCTGGACTCTGACGCCTTTTAGCATTTTTTCTCCGATTGATCATTCAATGATGGTGAATTATTTTGATGATGGAGCCATCAAGTTGGTATTCCAATTGGTATTATCCGTCAGTTGTGGACACCGGTATATATCTAATCATATAGACATTTGTAGGTTTTTCAAATTAGAAATCCATTTTCATGTCTGTTCATTTGTAATAAATGATTGATTGTGTTTTTCTTTTTTTTTTTATGTTACCAGACCAATGGTATATGAAGCAGTTTCAAATTTATATAACTCCTGTGCTTCCAGTACGTAATGAAAATCGACTAGCGATAGTAATAACACAACAGTAATGTGCGACCACAATTCTTATCGGGATGGAGGTGATACGCGATGTCAGAATGCTTTTTTGTCAGCGTATCCGTGTTCCCGTCGAGATAATCGAGAGTATCTTCGAGTGAGCGATAAATAATTTAGTCTCAAGTCGGTGTGTCTTGGTCTTGACGTTCGCGGTTTTCGATAACAAGCGGGCGATGGGTTATTCAGAAGACCGTGCCTCGCGCCAGCCACAATTTCTATCATATATTGGAATTATGCATGAGAGGACCTCTTTTCCCCGTACGCGTCGTTCGGGTCGTGGTACACTCCTGGTCTCGAGCATTTCGAGTATCTCGAATATCCCGCCGATATCATGTTCGATAGTTCCCGCGCTGATGTTCGGCAAACCATTTTTCACAATAACCTTTAATCATTTTTGAAACTACTCGTCGTACGCTGGAAAATGCTGAATCTTTAAAGTGAGAATCTGGAGGACCTCAAGCCTTGGGGAAGTGATGTGAATTATACGAAGAAGAATAACGAGGTGTACACGAGGAGTTGAGGAGCTCATTGGACGTGAATTTGTTTTCCAACAAAATTTAGATGGGGTTTGTGAGAAGAGGATTTCCATTCACCGACAGATGTCGAGGAGTCGTGAAACAGTCGTTGTCGTATATTACGCCAAATAAGGAAATACCAAATCGACACTCGTGTTTTAAGATCGGCTGGATTGAAAGACTAAAAATCAAACATAAACTGAGGGAAAAAACAACTGCAGGTCACGGCAAGTTCATCGAGGGGTAATTTCCTCCGTTCGGTACGAATCGTAAAACCGGTTCTTTATGTAAATGGGCAGCACTCGGATGAAACAAATAGGAAAGGAAATCGCTGCGCAATGCCCGCAGAAAAGGAGAGGCGAGAGTAATAATGTCGGACTTCTGACTCACACCGGGGAAAAGGGTTGCATCCACGGCTGGTTCGAAGAGATCACGATTCGATTTCTCAACAAGGAAAATGGGGGAAGATAAAGAAGAAGGGGCCAGAAGCGAGATATAAATATTTGATAGCATTCACCGAGAGTACCGGGATCCTGGAACGGCTGATTGCGTGGCAGGAAGGAGGGTACAGCCTCGCTAAAGGACGAGGATTCAGGCGGGTGAACGGGAAGGATAAGGTTAACCTATAGAGCAACGTACAGGTCGAAGGTAGAGATGGGCTGCCGGTATTCAACACGGTACCATCCATCTTCGTCTCTCGAGACTTTTCCCCGACGAACCTCGCTCCGTTTTACGCGCTGAACTGCTCCTCCATCATGTTTTAGCTTTCGGGCGTACACCCATTTCTTCGCTCTTTCCTCCTAACCCCTACTACGCTTTTTCGCATCCTTAGCATCCTCTTACCAGGTTCCTCGGTGCTATCATTATGTATACGCGTGAAAAAAAAAGGAAATAAGTGTGAATCCTGCGAACGATTTCGAGTTCTCAGTTAACGCGCGCCGCACGTAATGAAGATCCTATTTCAGCTACGCGCAGTAGCAAATTACGCTGGTCCTTAATGAAATCTCATTGAAAATTTACTTATTACATACAATGGAGTGGGTAACTTTACTTCCTGGTGACTGTGAATTAACCATTTCTGATGGATTAACAATGCTGAAATAAACCTCTCTAATTTGATTCGATAAATGACATAATTTTACTCATTCTTTGAAGTTTCCGTATTTCAGAAAAATTTGGGGTCAGCTATTTTTATCAGGAAAGGCAAATTAAAAGTTAAATCTTAGTAATGTAATTGCGGACAAGTATTAGTATTTCGTGTAATAGCAGGAAATATGCTTAATATCCATTAAGGAAATATGATTGACAATGAATGATTTGTCGTCATTATTCATTGAAGAAGGAGAAGAGTATTTTGAGCGGTTTCGTTCAGAAATAACCTCGTAACGGATTAAAGTCACGAAGTTGTCAATGTATCCAGGCAATCAACAGTCGAGCAACCGCGAACTATACCTGAAACGACAAGCGTGTAATTAATTTAAAAATAGAAGAAACGAATCATCGATTATTATATTTTGTTGGAATTTTTGACAAGTAGATTTGTACATTTCTGGAGTGCATGATCAGTCGAGCGTTGGGTAAAGGTGCACAGCCAAACGATATAACGGTAAATGAAATACGAGTAATTTCGACCGAAAACCGGGAAACGCTTTGATGGACTCGAAAACGAGTTTCGTCGAGTGAAGACTGATTCCGTCTTTTTGCCAAGGCCTCGACCTTTGCTTTCCCTTGCTCTACCTTTTCCATTCGGTCAATTTCTTTGAACTTTCCGGGGGAAGATGAGTCGACGTCTGTGGTTATAAACGAAACTTCCGATTCGCGTTGGAAAGCTCCCTGACATAACGATCTCGGCTCAGCATCCGTAATAATAATCGAGCAAGCATCCAGGAAATTCCAGCAATGCTGGTTTCTTTGTGTACTCGGTGTTATCTTTGATCATGTACTATCAATTGATGTAAATTCCGTTTCAAACATATTTATCGAAGTGATGATAACGATAGATGAAATCGTTGAAAATTAAGTGAGTTTTGAAAATATTGTCTGGGGTCGACATATAAAAATCGTGGTTCAGAATGTCTTTGAATCCCTTTTAATGATTATCAAGTCACGCCGGTATAGTAGAGAAATTAAAGCCCGGTGAATTAAAGCATTTAAAGTGAGTATGCGCGAAAAAGGAATAATTCTTTAATTTCATCGGTGTAAGCGGGAAAAGGAGTTCTGAGGCGAAAAGGCGCTGGCTGCTTGCATTTAAGATTACAAGATGAAAGCGATGTGCCGAGGCGACCCTAATTCAAACAAGGCTTTTCAGAACGTCGATTACGCAATTGAAGAAGCTGCTCGTTTGCTTGCCGAGGAAACTTGTCTCGTTCCGAAGGGCGCCCTCTCCCTTTCCATTAAGCTTAAAAAAATATTATTTCCGCGCTACCGTTGCCGTGCGCGAAACTTAAAAATACAAGATCTTCCGTCTACGGCTATAATAATAAATATCAAGTAGGATAGATCCGTCTTTTCCACCTGTTTTCCCGTTGGTTTCGTTAACTTCGGTTTTATTATTTTTGATATTATCCGCTGTTTTTCTTAGATTACATTTTATCGCAGTGTTGGAGTGATGAAATTTAGTAAAGTTCGAAATTAAAAATCTATAGTATATATACCCAATTCGTCACTGTAAGTTTTGAAAAATATGAACTTAATTAGTAATATATTCAGGTCAATTTGGTTCATTGTATTCGTACTATTTTGGATTAACGGCAATCCCGTTGGGCAATTGAACATTTAATGTATACTCGATTGCGGATAATAATAATTACCGTTATTAACGACCAACCTGGCAGCTGCTGATACGTAATTCCATGGGATGTTTATCAAATTTTTAATTTGAAATGATAATCACGAATGAAAATTTTAAAACATGATCATTCGGGATTAAAATGATCCCGTTGTCCCACGAGGAAAAGTATTATTCTCATCAACTCGAAGACAATACCCTCCTTGCCATTTTTCGTGCCTAGGGTGCAAAAGTGATACATCGCGCCCTAGATCACAAAAAAAGTAGTATAAGCCGCAACATTTTTAAATAGCGAAAATGATATCAATTTCCTCAATGCTGAAAAGTGTAACATATATTTTTGGTAACCAGGACCGACAAAGAGGAAAGTATTATAATTTTCCAAATCGTATTCGTAATTTTTAACGTATAATTGAAAGACAATAAGTGACGAATATACTTAAAAACTAAATTCTCCTCAATTAAGGAAAAATGTCGTGAAACGGGGAAGCGAGTAACGAGATCCGGGAATCCTCGTCTCAACATTGGCACACCAGGTTTTAAAAGAGACTGGCATCGGACTATATACGGTTTTCCGACCGGGTGGCGGAAGAAGCGGCGCCGTCGGTTTTGCCCGCGTCTATTTGCCCAACGGCGACAGCACAAAGGGAAAACGATCCCGGTATAATGGCGAGACGTTTTTGAGCGATCACCGAAAGAGTTACTCCGATGGAAACGTATCGATCTAACGGATGAGGAAATTGAATAAAGCGTTAATGTGGATTGTTGCCATTCGCCCAGATCGAATGGCGCATTTTCACCAATTGTATTATAGGAAACTTCCGTTTATTTTCTAGCCGTTCCTTCAAAAAGATACCTTTTTAGGTCATTGGAATCTCCTCCCCAGTAGAACTTTCTCGCAAACCTGGACAATAGTTGTTTGGAATGTATTATTCGCATAAATGATGGTATATGGTTTTGTGATCAGGAATAAAAGTATGAGACTTCATCAGCATTCCTGTTGGACATATGTATTATATCATATAACATTCTTGATGTAAATCAAGGTAGATGTATAATTTGATGTCCTACATGTAGAAATGATGTTGACGTAATACGATGAGAAATATGCCGGATTGTAAGTGAATAATACTTGCAAGGAAGTAGTAGGGCTGCTATCGATTTTAGTCAAGATGTATGCGATACGGAATTTTTTACTTCCCCTTTGACGTCATATTTACGATCGATTAATTACATCATCAGCTGTACGACTTGCTGCGCCGTGTATCGGAGCATCACCCCTTTAATCATTCACTGTACAAACTGTCGAAGCGGCACGAACACATGTATTTATTTATTTATTAGATATGTATGCAAGTATGAAATATATATATGCCCACGAATTGTAACGCTTAACAAAAATAAAAAACGAAAAATAAAACACAGCCCTGTTCCTTCACGGTCAATCATTTCGATTAGACGAATAATAAATTTGATTACGTTTGGCTGACTTTCTACCTCAACTCATAATAAACAAACAATCGATCTCTCTGTTTACATTTCAATTCCGCGAATTCCCGCAATGTACTAAACTATACATCGGAAATAGAAGATTCATATTTTTGATGAAGACGTGAAAAATGTTTGTTTTGATTTTGTCGCATTTTACACATACTTGAACAGGGATATTTTTTTTACTGTAAAGTTTTCGTTCTCTTTCAACATAAGGTAATCGCAATGATCACGAATCGTATATTGGATATTGACAAAACTGACGATCTTTATGATATACTCCTAACTTATAAACATATTCATGATATCGTATCAAATCGTCCGATTTCCTCAAGATTATAAAGTCAATCGATCGATTGCTTACTTAACTGTACTGGAAGTATGTGAAAACGAGTCCTTTCTGTTACAATGTAATTGCTTCGATTTTCTCGTCAGACGAGAATATTACTATCCTCATCGATGTACGCGCACTCGGCACAAACTACATTTGATATAGTGACAAACGTAAAAAAGGCCTGTAGGATTGAGGTTATACCACGTCTCGCCATTGGCTTATCGGACTCGTTATTAATTTAAAGAGGTACCTACCACGCGACCACATCGTTAACTGTAATCATATATAGAAAAAAAGTTAACGAACACCTGATTCGCGGCTTTTTCATCGAAGCATTCCTACTCACTCGATAATGCTCATCGCACACTAGTTATGTGAAGTCATTAGGGTTTTTAACAATTGTATCGTATTTTTGTTAGTTCCATGATATATAACACTACATCACATGCTACATTACATTATCACGTGCATACTGCATTACAGTATATAATGGGAAAGTTGTAATGGTTGGGCCACTTTTGGCAAGTAACCTGAAATAAGCAAATAAACCTGAAATAATGCATCAAATTTTCAAAGTACACTTTAACGAAGAAATTTATTCATCGTACTTTGTCGTTTTTATTTTCCTTTTTCATTTAATTCACTTTTTCGGAAACTATAAATTAGTTTTCTGTTCACATTTCAGTTACATACTTGTGTACTGCTCGTGCACTTCATTGCAAGTTACGTGAAAAGTTTGCTGCCGTCGCTAACAAGTATTTGCATTCAAAGATAGATGACGCTAATGTAATAATGCGGAATAAACGCGATGGTCCTACCATGACGACTGTTCATTAACCATGAAGACCTTCCCCTATTGTATGTTGTGTAATTCTTGTTGTTGTCAAGCGATAATTCTTACATTATAAGTGAACGTTTATGATCAGATTAAAACAATAGAGAAATTGACTAATCTAAGAGGATCATCTGGATTAGATGGTACCATGTTCCTCCTTGACACAAACTTTCTCAGACGTGAAAACTCTCGGAATACGTCTCATTCCAAACTTCCCAGCTCGAAGGAATTCGTTACCTTAATTGTCCTTAGGTCCTCTAACTCCACTAATGCTAAACTGTCTTTGATCCCTGGATGCTTTCAAAAATGTCTGACTCCATAAAATTTGAAACTTTGTCACTATGATGTAATAGGAGCAATGATTTTTCACCCTTAGGGTGGTCAATTTCAAGCAAACTGCTCGGTTTTCGTTACAATTCAATACAAAACATCCTTCTCGTCACTGTATAGGTGTAAATTTCGGCATCTACAGCACGAAGTGAATATTTACAACCCTAAAGTAATTCTCGCACATACCGTAAGTTAGGGAATAACGATTGTTGGTAAATATACGAAAGTACCCCCAGTGGCCTCCGTTTTAGGTCAACCGACATTGGCAATCTCAAAATACCGGACTATTTGCTCTGTTGCTTCGGCATAACGGTATGGCACAGACGGGTGAACGCAAATGGAGGCAATTACCCTCGAATACAACTATGGACATAAATCCGTGCGCGAATTCGGACAAGTCGAAATACGAGGCGGCATGCGCGCGAATGTTATCGCGTTGAAGATGACCTTTGGTGTGGAGAGACGTAACCTACGATTACGTTCTCTATTCCCCTATCGCTCGCTTTGTATAGCTCGCAGAGCGCATTTTGGATGATAAATTCCACTTCGTGAATTTCCGGCCGGAATTCACTTGCGGTTATACTAGAAGCAATAGCTGCAGGCTGCTACTATGTGCGCGCCAGCATTTTCCTCTGCATGCATTAACGCGTCTTGAGTTGCCCGCAGGATTCTTGCTCATGTTCCCAATGAGTTAAATTATCGTGGCGAAATCCTCAAATGATTATGAGCAGAGGCCCTTTATTCGTTATTGCATAACGAGCCGACGAATAAAACGCGAAATTCGTATATAGTCTTCTTTGTGTCTTCGTTTCTTAGTTTCGCTTGTTATAGCTTCGTTCATCAGCCTTCTTGGCAAACCTCCAAATATCCTACAGGAAGATGCCTTTCTCTATTTTAAATGTACCAGTCTGGTGATGTTGTCTAGACTTCATGGCAGTACTTTGGTATGGAATTCTAGCTTCATGACCTAAAACACTTTAAAAATCGAGACTCGCGTCTCGAAAAATCTGCCATTTATTTTCAAAATGGAAAAGTTGCATATTTTCTCGATATAATATAAAGCATGTATTGCATTTTAACATTAATTAAGTTTCGCGACTGAAGGCAAGACAAAAAAAGTTCTTCACGAAAAATACCAACAACTTATACGTATACCATTAAAATTCCGTCGACGCGAAACGGCAACTTTTTTACATCCGATGGCAAAGTCTGCCGTGTTAACTTCAGCGTGCAAAATCGACGTATTTAACGTCAGGAGTCAATTTTTAAACTTCGAATTTGTCACCGGAACTTCTTGCGTGCGTCGCGAGACTCGGCTAAGTTAATCTGCCCAGATGCGCCGCTTGCATACCAAGCAGCCTCTTACGCGCTGGGAACAACTCTGTTTTACCGAAGTGCTTTGCACACCTACTCAGGTATGTGCCCAGGAACCCAGTATCGCGCCACTTTGAGTTCAGGCACGTACCGGATACCAGATTTCGCCGAGGACTTTCCGGGAGGCGCGGCATCTACACTCGGGCTTTCCGCATCTTCCGCACGAAACTCAAACAAGCTCGTCATCTAAAAAGTTCCTTGAGACTTCTTTTCGAAACGCGAAGAAAAATGTCGAGCAACAAATTTTTAATATATATTTTAAGTACGTTGATTTGTCGTGGGAGGATTCTTGGATAGAAAATAACTAGCTCCAATTAGTACTTATAATTAGCTTCGAAACAAACTTTATAATTTATGCGAAACAATCGGAAGTATAATGACGAAGTTTGGCAAACAATAGAATTGAATTGTATATTAACCCAATTAGAATCCTACGTTAATTATTTTTTCACGTTCAGAGAGAGAGAGAGAGAGAGAGAGAGAGAGAGAGAGGACATACGTTTCAGACGTGGCACATAAGACAGTTAGGAATTTTTTTATTTTTTTTTTTTTTTGGCCCTTCGAAAACCTATTCATATTTTCGTCAATTGTACACCCATTGTAGATCCATTGAACGTCCATTATACGTACACAATGGACGTCCGACAGACGTCTTCGCCAGTAAAAACTGGACGTACATTGGACGCACTCGTGTCATAGATGAATAACAGATAGCCAATGATGGGGTAAAAGCAAAATTATGTTTTGCGCCCTAGGTACGAGAATTTCTATTATTCCCTATCTTGCGTAAATTTAGTTACTACATACTACATACATACCAGTTGTAAATCAAATTGTTTACGTAGTTCTGAAGTGGGTCAAAATGATGATCGAAACATATATATATATATATATATATATATATAATAAATATTTGAAGTATATCGACCACTAGAAGCCAAGAAAATGGATTGGAATATTTTAAAACATACGGTACATAATGTATATTAAATTGATGTGCATCAGTATATGAACCACGAAATGTAATTGAATAAACAAAGGAATATATCAAAATACTTGTAATTATAAAAATAATCTCCACTCGTAATTAAATAATTAAACAGTAGCTTTAAATCTGCTTTTAATAATACGAATGTTAATAAATCTGTTGCTTCTTGTTATCCAGTAGTATTTCATTAATAAAGAGAATAGCAGCGAAGAAAGGACCGTCACCTTGAGACAAAGAAAATTAAGTAAGGAAGGTTTCACCGAATGGTTCTGACAGGTGAATTCATTAAGAACAGAAAGGAGGGGTGCGTTCAGGCATAAGGATGGGAGAAAAAACACAAGAAAGTCCGGACGTGCGGTTCTGCCCACTGTCTTAATCGAGGGCAATTGATTGATACAAAAATCCTTCATAATATCAATGAGCTGGAACGCCTCGTCTCAAGATTCAAATTAAGAAGATTGATTTGTTTTATAATAGAAAAAAAAATGGATATACATATAAAATATATAAATATTCGAATATAATCCATTGCAAAAATTCTATCTCGTGCAGCAGTGCAATAAAAGAGTCAAATCCCAGTACTCCTTTAACAAGCTGAATATAAAATGATATTCACTTCGTAGCATTCATCCGTTCCATTTTTTATTGTCTCAACTCCTTTTGTTACCTCGCATTAACATTACACTGCTCCCTTCCAGCTCTCATTCCTCAAAAATACACGACTGATGCAAAAAATAACGTCGAATTAAATATTTCCATCTTCTCCCATTAGACGCAAAACACCCCTAAGTCTTTCCGCTTCTCTCTGGATTAATAAAAACAAAGGGACTCGTTGAAATTGTCCCGGAAAATTCGTTCGCGCGAGGCAAACGTAAAAGCATCTGCTTGGCAAAGCAGGAGTTCTCCCCCTCTGTGTCTTGCTTGTTCGTTATCCCCACTTCCGGCATACTGTCTTTACTTCACCCTCAATCTTCCTATATTCTCCAACCTCTCAATTTATCTTCTTTCCTCTCGCACGCTCCTGGCCATTTACAGGCGTCGATCCTCATCCCCTGTTTGCTGCTCGATTTTCCTCGCTACCAGGGGGAAACCTGATGAAGGGGATTCTTTTGAACGTGTAATCTCGCGTAAATGAGGCAAAATTGAAAGGACGATATGAAACCGCTCTTAGGCGCAACTCTCATTGGATAACTAGACTGAAGCATTTTGACAGACGGGACAGGAATTGTTTTGGGTGATTTTTATCGGTGATTTGTCGATAAGTTCGTTATTCAGATGTCGAAGAAGAGCTAATTTAGTGACAGCGTTCGTGTACACGAACAAAGAGAACCGACAAAATTGAAAATGAATATGATTAATTAGTGGAATTCCAACATTTGACTGGTCAAAAATGACCTAACCTAACAGTTTTTAATTATTAAGTGACAGCGACAGAAACACAGCCCTTCAGACGAATCACCGGGGAAAATGATCGTCGGTACGAAAATAATTTGTCGATTACAAAAACTCGATTGGTTCGACTATGCAAATACTTTCTAAATACTTGCAGGATAGGCAAAGTCGGGAAAGTCCCGGACCCGGAAAATTCACGAGGCAAACTTCGCCTGGCGGAGAAAAAAGGAGCGTCGCTCTTACGCACGAAGGAATTCGAAGGATGTCGGACGTAACCCGAAGTAAAACTCCTGGGAAAATAAAGGAAGGCGGTAGAAAAGTTGGGGGAACTATCTCTTGTTCCGATTTTATTAGGCGTAATGCGCCTTGTCAGGTACTTTATGTTACGAGGTGATATGGAAGTGAAATTTTTCAATCGAATCTAATTGCTATTCATAGTTTTGTCATGCACTGATGATGTTAGTCCATGATTATTTGAAAATCATCTGTCATAAATTGTTCATAGCTGGAGGACTGGGGTGACGATATGGCCAGCATCAAATTAAACGTAGGGGATTGAAGTCCCTTGAAAAAAAAGGTTTGGAAAGGTGAAATTTGGTTCGGGAGCATTCGAAACAAAGTCACCTGGAGATAAGCAGCCATATCCGGGAATCTTAAAGCGATGAATGCTTGAAAAGCGATGAATGCATGAAGTGCCGATGCTCCCGTCAGCTTATGCGCTCTGAAATTAACGCGAGTGATGTGCCAAAGTTTGCCTTTCATGCGACTGATCAAACGGCGAAGCCGCTAAAGCGGAACTGGTGAATATGGCATTTCACTCAAGTCTAAGGTACGATTGCGACGTTGCCAGGTCTTAGTTCGGGCGTGAATTTCAGCACGATGAATTACTATATCGACGAGGCTAATGCGTTGCGGTACATGTACGGCTGTTCGCCTTTTTGTTCACTTCCAATTTGAAACGAGACACAGCAGAGAGGTAAATAAGTGTCAAATTTAGATGGATGGTTGCGATTAAGTTTTTGCCCCGAGTTTCCCGCTTCGAAAGCCAAACGGGACCCTCATTCCTTTAAACCTTTTAATGGATAAGTGCGTTAATGGCGGGAAAAAAAAACGAGAGCATCTTTTTGCTGAAATTCCGCAAACTATTTTCCGAATGTCCCGTGACATTGACGAAGCCCTGCAAATCCCTTGTCTTTATCCAGAATTGAGAAAGACGTAAATCGATCCGCTTTATCCCCTGCCGTTGATGGAACTTGCACGCTTATTACGACCGCGAGACGCCATAAAAAGCCATTGGTTTCATTAATATCGGGATCTTTTTAAAAAAATATAACATTATAATATATTAAAACAGAGAAATAGAAAGAGAGCCTTCACGTGTTCGACAATTTAAACGCGACACGGGAGATGGGAATTACAGGAGTGAAGTCTCAAGTGGAGGGTAGACTTTCATGAAAGAGTAGTTCGAAATCTCCAGAGTATCCTTTCCTTCTGCCTCGCTCGACTTTTCTCAAAGAGATACGATAAAAGATCTTCGACTTTAGCCATCGCAGCCAGGCAAGCGTATGCGCGGATATTGACGCAAAAGCATTCGCCGGCATATGCGACAGTTGCAGAAAAATTCTGCTCGACCTTCATCCCCTGCTTACCAACTTCTTGACCACTTGCTCTCTCTCTCTCCCTTTCTTCCTTTCTTTTTCATGTGTATAAGAGGAACAGCGAAAAAGTCAAAAAGAATATCTAAACTCCGGGGTATTGTCCTCGATATACGGCACTTTCGGCCAAAAGCTACTTTAACTTATCCGCTTTTGAGCGAATCGCTGAAAAATGGAAAATAATCGAAGATACGAACGAATGAGCAGATGCATCGTTTGATGCTGAATGTAACATGCAAATTTAAAATTTATACAGCTTGATGTAAAATTCGTATGTGAAAATACGGACTTGAATCAGATCGTCGATGAATGGCAAAGAGAATTGTAATTTTCGATACGAGTGCGTCAAGTGTTTTTTGTTACAACCACTTTCTTGGTACGTTTAGTGGTAACTTAATGCTTATAGAATGGATGATCTTGTGCTAAGCATGCATCACACAATTGGACTGCTTTTCCCTGAAAGCTCGATCCACCAATATTGTTCCGGACGTTTAGTACATAGGTATATCGAATGAAATATATCATTGCAAATAATATCGATCCGTAGTGGAAGTTATATAAAGATCATAAAAAAGCCAACGTAGAATAAGCAATTCGAAAATTAATTATTTGCAACTCAAAGCTATAAATCCCGTTCCCGGACGTACAATTTCGCCACTTCCGTCTTTCCTCATCGAGGCTTTTTTCGATTCCACCGACGTCTTCCAGCTCTATTTTTATTCGCGCCTCTAATATAATACGATTGGTTGTTTCTCTCCGGTTCCTTCGCTCCGGGTGTAGACCGTCGTCACCCCGGAATGGGAACGGGCTTATATACAGCGGGGAAACGTGGAACATGCGCATTTTGTACCTGGCGAGTGGCACGGATCTCGAATTATCGTAGCTCGCGCCCAATGGATTTCCAATCTAAAACGGTTCTGGTTCGGCGCATTCGCATCGGATTTCTCGAGTGTCCTGGCGATTTTAGTGCGAGAAAATGAATTTTCGAAAGTCCGCCTTTATACCGACGAGGTAATTTCGTCACCGCCAGTCTGACCAGTAGACACGAACAATTCTATCTCTTTTTTGTCACGACCAACCGCGCTTTATGTTTCAGTCATGTGCGATTTAACCATCATACAGGGCACTTTTCACGTCATTAAAGTTGAAAGGCTTAAAAGCCAGTTGATACTAGAATATGTACACGGAGAGAAATAGATTGTAAAGAACTGATGGTAAAAACAAATATGTTACATGATACCATCATTATGCTAGTAGTGAACATGTACTATCTCCT
>JAPYZR010003431.1:0-30443 GCA_030522945.1 Trichopria nigra
AAATTCGGATTCAGGGGCCCAAAATACATAAGAAACCACTTCATTTAGTCGGGGACATATACGAGGCCGCAAACTTATGGTTGGCTCCTAGACTATATGTATATATGAGCCGCAGGTAGCATTACGTCAAACTTTCTCCTTGCCAATGTGCCTCGCGATCTCGTCAAGTACGTATTCCCGGTCTCGGTAAACTCCCACCTGCGACCGGCTCATCGCCGGGTTCAAGTGCCGGACGTGTAATTATGGTCTCTTCTTTTTTCTACCCCCTCCCCCAAGCTCCCCTCTTTAAGCCCTGTGCCAACTAATGCGGTCTGCGAAAGCGACGTATAGGTCCGCGCATATATATATACGCGATGTACTATGCGATACTTATATTCTCGTCGACGCAAGAGCATTCTATAAAATCCGACCTTCGATTTTGCCGACGTAATAAGTGCGTCGACCCCGACGAGTCATAGGCGCGTTCGTTATGCATGACTTTAGTTACTTATTCTTTCTTTCGCCCTTTCAGGCGTCTTCAAGTTCAAGTTGCCACAAGTTTACAGCAATCTGGAGTTTCATTGTAACTATAGACAACACGGCGAGTTTTACGGTCCTTAATTGTAGGCTTTAGCACTCCTTTGGCTCTGGCATGGCTTACTTACAAGTTATTCTTTATTTTTACCTGCTGCCGAAATCTATGTGTGTTTCCTATCTTTACACGTTATGGAAGGAGTAATTTTGTAAAAAAAAAAAAAGAATAAAACTAGTTATTTTTATCGTACAAAGAGTGACGTATAAAATCTCCTGTTTTTAGCCCATTTTCGAGTATGCGAATTTTAAACGGTAACATATACGTAAATTTGCTCTATATAAATGAGAGAGGATATTTATTAATTAATTCACAAGGATTTTTTTGTATCGTTGATTACAAATATACAAAATTCAACCCGCAAATCCAACATATGGTGGTTCCAATATGGAGGATTAAACAAATGTAAGCATAAAAACTACATGCCAATGAAATACATATCAATGTAATAGGTAACAATTGCTGGAAACTGAAATGTGTTAACTGAGATTCTGTTCTCGTCTACGATATTGGACACGCCATTTTGAATTAGGTATATCTCTGTAGTAGAAAAATTCAACTGCACGAATTTTTATATCGCGTTTTATTATATATATTTCAAATTTTGTTACTCTACATTCACAAAAGTTTTATTGTTGTTGACGTTTTAAAGTACTTCAATAAATTGTTATTTTCAGGATAACTTTGGAACAGTTGGCTAAAAATGGGCTGCATTTAGTGGCACTCTATTAAACAAAATATTGAAGAACAGCATATCATTTCGTTTTCGACTGCATTAATTTACGTCGAATGGAATTTTAATGTTGTCCTACGAACCGTAACGCATAAATGTTCGAGTTTAAACTTTGCGGTATTGCCTAGGATACCACTGCTCGTAATTATAATTTCCTTTTGGTAAGTGCAATACAAATATGTATACCGGATGAGTTTGAGAGAACTCCACTTGGGAACTTCCTGTATAAATGGGACTAAATATATGTTTTAAATAACACAGGGACTTAAGATCGCTTCAAATTTAATAATAAAGAGCAGTGTTAAGATATCAACGCGACGGTATAGAGATTATGTATGTATATACCGAAAAGCAAAAGAAATATATATATAAATAATATCGCCTGTTACATGTCTACTTTTATTCAAAATTATCAAAATTATTATTTGTCTTGTATTTTACACTTTTTAATGCATAAAGTAAGCAAAATTGAACGAAATAAACATATTTTTTTGTGATTTTTATTGGACTACAACTTTTTGAATGATGCGCAGCGCGTTTTTACATTTGTATAAATCATTTTGCGAGAACAACAAAATGTCCGGAACTTATAGCATATTAGTAACTACTAGTAATAATTAGTAACTTGAGAATTTTTGCTGATCAATAAAATGCATCTCTAAATTCAAATTTGTTTTTTGGCTTTAATTCACTAATATTTAGATTTAATCTGAGTTTCTGATATGTACCATTCTTTCGAATACACCGGTACATTGCACACATAGACTCGTGGTAGCAAAATGCATTGTTTTTAATTCTGAGAATTGTTTTTTTTTTTTTTGGAAAAAAATCTGTTTATTTATAAAAAGCGACCAGAACAGTTAGATTGTATACGTCAATTACACAACGTAATTTATTCTCGACTTAAAAATGACATTTAATCTTTTTCCTAAGTTAATTAATTTGAAAAATATTTTTTAAGAATCAGTTAGTAAAAATGTCGTCTACATTTTTTCGAATTAGATGAAATACTTCTAATTACTTAGTTAATAAATATATTGTAATTATACTAGCAAATATTTATAGAACAAGTCCTAATTTTGATAATTTTTATTTCAATACTGATAGTATTTCAACTAACTTGTATTTAGTGGAAGTAGTATTTAAATAATATTTCTTTTCTACTTTGAATTATGGCAGTGTGTGTTAATTTAAAGGCGAACATTTATTCTTTTTCTCGATTCAGCAAATTAATGATACTAATAAGCTTTTATACATCATTATTGAAGAAAAAATGTTTACATCACACATTATAGTGTATCGATCATTTGCTCAAACATTCTCAAGAATTCTTAAACATTTCGTTTCGTACAAGATGAAAGTATAAGAATTATAAGCCATCAATGTGAACATTTTAAAGCGTTACAATATCCAAAAATAATGACAAAATAAATAGGGATAGAAAGATATATCATCGAAAATATTATTGAACCTGAATACTATATATTAGAACAGAACTAGGGGCAGATACAACAACGAAAAATCGATATCAACTCAATAGTTCAGTGCGTAAAATTGTCGTATGTGTGTAACATTTTCCATCAAAGGCAGCGCGCTGAAAGCGGTACATTTATTGCTAGAATCAGAAGTACCTATATGAGCCGTAGTAAAAGAAACGCAATCTACTTCACCCGTCAAGAACTGACCGTCCCCTTTTCAACGCGTTTTTTACCCATAGGTGCTTTGCCTCAAAGTGCCAATTACTCGGAAAAGCCTTTTACACGTTTGATACGGAAAAGATTTTTCACGTGGGGAGAAATGCGTTTCCCATTTTTTTTTTGTTTTACGATTACGCGCTGATGACGAAAAAACTGGGTCAGCAAAGTTCGTTAATGTGCAAATAAGGGCAGAGAGGGAAGTAGCGCCAACTCGATAAATTTATCTCGCAATAGGAAAAAAAAAAAAAAAAAAAAAAAAAAACGCATACCCCCACATACCACCTCACGCCTTTTTATACGCCCCCCCCACGCCCCCCCCACCCCCCCCACCCGTCATCATGAACTCGCCCCGTACGTACCTGCAACACAAACAACACAGCATTATGAGTGATAGGAATTTCCAGGCGATGTAAACAGTTTTTAATGGATTGCGCCTAACATCGCATTTATCAATATTGACGCGAAAGCAATTTTTATTATTGCATTACATCTATAATTTCTGCACTATGCTATAATTAACTTGCCCTTGTTCAGTATATACTTTTCGCGTTGTTTCCTATATTTTATTCAATAAACATGTATCAAAATATCAAAAAAAAAGGAAAATAAAAAAAAAAATAGAAATTACAAATAATATAAAAATGGAAGAAATACGTCTTCGTGTTTATATAATAACCAATTCGAAAATATACATTTTTCTCATCGTCATCGCAAATGACAAATTTGAAACATTTTTTTATTCCAGGGATAACATTACGTGATAGGCAGGGCATGCACCAATAAGAGAGTAACGAAAGTTCAATTGTCAACCCTCGTTTTACTACTTATATGAATTCTATAAGCCAACAAAATGACGAAACCTGGATTTGTCATGGCGGTAGAAAATTGTTATCAATCTTCAAATATGACAAACAAAAAATATGAAAGATCCCAATTATCAAGTCGTTAGTAGACAATATGAGTGCTCATCATACACGAAATTGGATCAGTCATTAATATACAAATGCAGGTATTTAATATACGCGTTGTAATATATTATTTTCATACCGACAGTTCATTCACAATACATTACAGACTTTAACATAAAATATATAACCAATTAAAAATTCTTCAAGAGCAAATGCCAACACTAATATAATACACAAACACAAAAATTCCATTTGCATAATCGTTTAACTGAGTCTACAGTAACATATCAAAAAACCGATTTAAAATCAAAATTTACCCGCCACCAACTTTACGAAACACTGTGAAAGGGATTCGCGAAACTTCTTTAATGCTAAATCCATCAGAATTCGATTATACGTTCTCGCAATTGAAAATTCGTACAATCGATTGGATCTATTTAATATATTTTGCAAAACCTATCGAAGCAGAGTTCGCGCGCCATTTATCGGCTGGCAAATCGCTAAAGTGATTACCTAATTTTGCTCGGAAATTCAGGAACGGACGACCGAGGCTTTTCCTGGGCAATGGGAAAATGCGATTAGGCTCGAGGGACGGCGCGCGGCCGTTAAACATTTTACCCCAACGTTTTCGAAAAAAAGAACAAAATATAATCTAATGTACATCGACGTAAAACAATTATCCTGAAACGAAGCACACGGGCGATCGAATATCGTCAGTCTAACGACATCTCTCATGACATCAAAGAAACTGAAACGCGTGAAAATTTCAGCGCGGCAGTGTTTTTATGTTTTATCTTTTTATGTAGCGTTGGACGATTATTTATAAATTTATCAAATAGCTATTTTAAAACTATCTACTCGAAAGGCCGTATACGAGAAGTAATTAAATATTCTGAAAAGCTCGCATATATAGGGGCCAATTTTCCGGGCACGTTTGTTTGAGTTATGAATGGGTCACTTTGTTATCGCAGTAAACACTTTACCCTAATATAGCGAAAAAATTGAATGACGCGAAATATATTTTCCTGGTTTTGCCATTTCTTGTTTACGCAAGCCACGGAAATACTGAAGCGTCATGAATTACGCGTACATCATCGTTCTTTGAGATGGAAATATTCGAATTATTTAATATAGTTAAAACATAATCTGAAAAACAATAAAGAAATTAATCTCTCTCAAATGACAAAAGTTTCGAATCACAACAAAGTGTTTATTTCGGACATCCCATTAATTCACTCGCTAATGTACATCATTCAGATATATGCCACGTATAATCAAGTCAGGAACTCGCAAAGCAAAATTTACTACGGTGGTCATTACTACACGAGCATTTTAATCGGCTAAAATGTCGTAACGCCCGGTTTATTGTAGCGGTACAATGTGTTATACCAACCTCGAAATGGCAGATTTAAACTAGCGCAGTAAATGCGTTTTCACAATAGTGCCAGGCCATCTGAAGGAAACGCCAGCGTTCCGCGGAGCACACTCGACATTCATATATATACTATGCGTATATATATGTATAGATGGATGTGTATACCCTAATCTAAAAGTGCCTTGCCGCCATTGTGTCGAGCGTTAATGACGCTATCATGGCGCGGCATCCTAACCTCAAAATAGGCTCGTAAATTATTAAAACTTTCCGCGGTCGCGGCGACAAGAGCTGGCGGAAAACGTGCCCGCGTAATTGACTGCCCTTCATGCATGGTGTATTTCGACAAACGAGGATGACGCGCGGGCGGCCCTTTGTTTGACCGAACAACAATTCGCTATACTGAGGCAACGTCGGCCGTTTCGGCAATTGGTAATTCTGTTATCCGATGCCTGCCGTTTGGAAAATCGAGCCGATCACGCCGCGAAATTACAGCCGAGCTTTTCATGATGAAATAACGAGTGCTTTACGACAGTACGGCTGAACGCGCCCTACAGGACAATTACTGCAGGGGTTCGATTTTCAAATCCCTTTTGATGAACCAATCACCCGGACGGGTGATTGCGCGTGTTTGTTGTTTTCCGTCAATCCTCTTTTCATTTAATTCAATGCGAAGAAAAATGCGGGCTCCGATGCAGGAAATGTAGATATAGCGCGCGGCGGAAAATGCGTGGGCACTCACATCCTTTCCTGAGATACAAACGATTATGGTAAATAAGTAGGATTGATACGATTCTTTATCTTGAGAACACCTTCTTCCAAGTAAATTACGTAAAACTGTGTGCCGCCATATTCGTGCCACTTATATATTTCACGTCTTGCAATAAAAAAAAAAAAGATGAAGAAAGGAAAAATAAGCGAAAAAGCAAAAGGTCGCGACAATTTAAAAGGTAGACAGAGGAAAAGACGCATATAAGCGACAGGGAAAAATTCGCATTTTCCCAAAATACCACCGCATAAACCCTACGTTTCGCTAGCTTCCCTGCGACTCCCGAAAGTCCCTTTAGTCTTGGCGCGAGGAAATAGCTGATCCTTTGGCGGAATAAGCGGAGCCGTGGCGTACGGCGCACAATTTGCCCGAAATAAATTCACGCTCAACCAGCTTACCGTTCGCGCAAATACATGCATACGTATGCGTATATACGCCGGGGATATTTTGCGGATCTTACATCCCGTGTCTCTTATGCGAATATCTATACTCATAGCCGAAACGTCGGTCGAGCGTCGCCGTAGCGAATAGAACGTAAAGTCGGGTATAGGAACCCTCGCCACCCGCACCGTTCCAGTTCCAGAAAGTACCAATACCTATATATTCCTGCCGAACCGCGCAATTCGTTTCTACTCTTCCGACTTCCGCCACTCTGCAGCAAAGAGTCTTTTCCAGTCCCGGGGCTCGCGAAGCGAACGGGTTCTGCTCTAGAGCGAGGAAGAAGCTCCCGATCGTATATAGCAGGTGGGTAAAGTCTTAAACGAGAAGTCAGCCGAATGTCGACCTTATGCAAATCGCGGAGAATCGATGGAAAATGCGGGCGAAATCGGGGATTCTTTACGCCCATTATGTTCGCGACTTTAAGAGCCGGCATATGCTCGTCGGCAGGTACGGCTGGAAAAGGGGCAAGGGACGGGGGCCGGGGAGGCACTCCCCGGTTATTCGAGATTGCGAGCTACCGATGCATTTGCTTATGAGCGACTCCACTGAATGTCAATGCGGATTCCTTCTTCAAGTATAGGCTAAGAGGACGTTTTATGCGTTATTAGCTTGGCTGTGATGTGGTTCCCGCAGTTCTTATCGATAACTGTTATCGCTGGTCCACATTGCGCCTTATACTTGACGCAACTCGAATCATTGTTGTTGTTATGTTTGTAACTATTGGAATCGTTAAGGTTTTCAGTATTGCACATCATATACCTGTTTTTGGCAATCTTGTACTAAATTGTAACAACCCACTTACTTTTTAGATTTGTATTTCAAAAATAATCGTAAAATTGAGGTATCCATGAAACATCAGATGTATTTATTTTGAACTTATTCTTGTTGGCCGAGTTTTATGAAAGACTATTCTTAATGTTAAAGTAAGTGAAGAAGGAATTAAATGATACCAAAATCCATTTGTATTTAAGCTTTATCCATGTGATAAAATTGACGAATTAAAAGACGAGATGTACCCGATTTTCAACAAAAAAATACGCAAGCCTTAAGAAATCTTATACGTATGTTATAAAAATCACAAGTCAATCATGAAGAAGTAAAAAAATTCACTTCTCAAAGTTAAGGTTCAATTTTCAAATACACAGGATTTTAAATAGACAGTTTGATTAGACGTTGTAAACATTATTACTTTTTTACCAAGCTGATCATTTTTGCGCTTTCTTTCTTTATTACTTCGATATGAACGGAAGGTAACGTAACCCGTTCTCTATTCCCTTTATTAAAGCTGGACGGAGTCGCCCGGTTTCAAGCTCTTTTTAATAAGAACAACAATGAAAATAAAGCAGGATGAAGATATAGGGATTGCAAGGTGGAATGAAGATGACGGTCCAAAAGGACGAACAGCGGTAATATTTGTGAAAAATGATACGCTCGAATTGAAAAATGGAGACGAGCGCGTAAAGCGATACGTTAACGTACCGGCGAAGAATATTTCGGTTAATCTTTGCCCGACCGCAACTGCGCAATTAGGAGCGCTAATGTAACCCCGGGGTATCCGCGGGCTAATTAATCATTATTCCCGACGGTGCACCAATTTCCGTTACATTCCCGGAAAATGAATTTCGTTATTGCCCACGCCGGTTGCATTAATTGAATAACATCGTAAAAAGTTTCACGTACGTTTGACGAATCTCTCACGTCACCATCAGGAGCGTCGAGGACAGCGTGCTTCGCCGATTTAATTGGACGTTTCGCCTGGCCATACGAAAGAAATGCTCGTCGTTGGCGTATTCACAAATTAAGAAGGAACGAGTGAGTAATACCGATTCATTCGATTTTAAGTTTCTTTCTGTGGTGAATTACATTCCTGGATGCTCACGGGAGATACGAGACAGAGAAACAGCTATAAAGAGAGACAGCAAGAGAGAGGGAACGAAAAGAAGAGAACACGTCTTTCGCGAGAAAGAGCAGGGGAATAGCCGAAGAATAGTTGAGAGAAGTGGAAGGTAGAAGCGAGTTTCTTGATCCGCGGCTTTTAACTTCCCGGAAATCACTTTCCTCCATTATTTCCCGGCGCTTTTTCTCGCAGACTTCTCGCGGTAAGTCACGTCACGATATATTCTTACTTTCGCGCGGTCTCGTCGTTCCAATAGGAAAAAAAAAAAAAAAATAGTTTCGTACCTCGTAAACTAATGTTTTAATGCATGAACGAGCGTGGACGCCTGCAAGTTGCTGCTCGTCTCGAATCTGTTTGGACCCTCGGGATATCGCAGATATATGCCATATAATAGCACTGTACGGAAGGGAAAACAAGAAACACGATTACACTTTCATTTTTGTTAGATCACAATATGACGTATTCCTTGTTAATTCGCTAATTGTTTAACAATGTTAGCAGGTGTTTGATTTTAGTCAACATTTAGAACGTGTTTCTATGATTTGTATGAAGGGTTTATTTTTTAATTATGAACTGTTATATGCCATTTCGTATATGAATGAGAACCACTACGATTTCGGATAATCTGTCGGGAATCTTCTGCTAGCTTCAGTATCATTCGAAGACTGCCTTCGTATAAACTACTAGATATCGGGACCAAAAAAATATTCAGGTATACTTGTGGGGATATTTTTTATTTGTGAGGACGGTCATACTCAACAATTGTAGGGACTCTTTCGCATGAATATTGTTACTTAAAAGTAGTCAAAATTAATTAATAAGAAAATTATAATAAAATAAATATTGGTCGTTCGTGTATGTACAAGTACATATTAAAAGAAAAATCGCAACCTAACCGTTCAAACCTAACCTATATACGCGAGTCCCTATATAAAAGTCTGAATCCTCAAAAGTATGACTTGGAATACATACATATATATGATATAATCATTATACACATAATTTTAATTACGTAAATATATCATTCATATTACATTATTTCATCCAATGATTATAAATCAATGCAAAAATTAATATATATATATATATATATTATATTACGATAGTTCTATACTGTAGTTTGTTATGAAACGTTAAATGAAAATGTTTCAATAAATTCCACTCGTGTATGAATATATATGTTTCAAACCACATCAGGTCCCAAGAGTCTTGGAAATTCTTGGTTGCATCTCAGCCATGCGCATACGATTTCTCTTAAAGTTTGATGGTTACGAGAGCAACCCATCTCAGAAGACGTGACCGTGTGAGCCCCGTCAGCTTCCCACTAAAGTATTTTTTCCACTTATTTACTTTTTTCGGCCATTTTGTTTTACTTCTCGCAATTATCTTTATATACATTTTTAGTATAATAATAAATAATATATTTTATTTCGGTGACTTGAGTGCCGAAAATTAGATGTGCTTTAATGCACTTTGAAGATTTACAATCTACTTATTGATGACATTGTCAAAAAGAGAAATGGTCGTTACTCTATTTTTTCGTTTAAATTGTTATTAAACAGTTGCAATAAACTAAAATTTATTTGTGTGAGTAACCAAATTTCTATATTTCTTTTATAATTGAATTGATTTTCTCCTATAGTCGAATAAAAAAATTTGATTACATACCCTACAAACATGGAAATAACAGTTACATTTTTTTTTTTTTTTTGTTAAATTCACCGACGCTAGAATTCAGTTTTGGGAATTTGATTAGATAAAATATTTTTAGAAATTGTCAATGGTACCATAAGTAAAAAACTTGAATTCTTGTCGGTTGACATTGTAAATCGTAAAAGTGTAATGAAATATTGTCTGCAAAAAAAAAAAAACTATTTTTCAGTGCTTGAGAAACCTAACAATTACTATATTTTCATGTATTTCATGAATTTATATAACTCGCCATAAAATATAATTAAATTCTTTGAGAAAAACTTTGCAACTGCAGCCATAGAGAAAAATAATGTAATTACGATCATTTCAAAAACTCTTTTTACGATTATATATTTTAATATTATGTTACGTTAACTGTGCTACATAAAGTAAATAATTTAAATAATTGAATGAGTAAGTCAGTATTTAGATTATCTAAAAATATTTTTTATTACTAAATTCTTAATTAAAAGTCTTAATTAAAAACTTGTAAGGTTTTTTATATCTGGGATATAATTATCACTTCTAATCTATCGAAATTATTTGAAATCATAATCACAATTAATAATGGCAGTCTGATCGTAGTAAATTATTAACCACTTTCGTTTCAAACTTTATTACTTTCATCAAATCCAATATCCCAATACTTGTGGAATGTAGTTTCCTTTTATCAAAACAAAGAATGACCATTAAAACCATTTGCCTTCAACTAATATTGTTATCATATCTTGAATTATAAAACAAGTACGAACCATCCCATAAGAAATTAGAAAACTTTATACACTTTAAAAATTGGATCCAGGTATTTACAAGAAAAAAATAACTAAATAATTATTTTCTTCCATATAAAAAGCATACCATGAACGTGAGTGGAAGACTGAAAGGATCACTATTTTTTTATCTCCAAAGTTATAGTGATGAAAGTCTGCAACGAATACAATCGTTATTGTCATACGAACGAACCCTCGGATTACACAAACTTTCACTACTTACGTATGCATTTACCTTTCCTCCGATTTTTCTGACTGCATCGTGGTTTGCTATTTTCCTTCACTCTGCAGTTGAAAGACAATACAGTGCAGAACCTATTATTATAACATTAAATTGGATTCAGTCTGCTGCTAAAACCCAACAAAACATAGGATAGGTATATTTTTCCACGTGAACAATGAAGGATACCCGTGGGCAGCCTGTTCAATTGTTAAATTCTCTTATACAGCACTGGAAAAGTTATCGATTGATAATAAATTTCACTTTTGAAAAGTGAATCATTCTCCGTTTTTTACAACTTGTAGTTTATCAGAAGAGCACAAAGTTTGACGATCACTTTAAATGCCCCATCACTTTCTTGGCAAGAATTCATATATAATTATGACATGTACCAAGTTCGATACCATGAGCCGCAATAAAGGATAGAACTAGAGGAATTCTTTCTTTCGACGAATGAGAAACGGAAATTACATAATTTTACATTAGAAATTCTGATAGTCCTTTGATAAGTCCTCCTGCCGAGCAACGTACTTTATCGCAAGTCAAGTAGTTGAGCTCGAATTCACTTCCGGAAATCCGGCTTCTTCGCATTGGATCAGGCAACCGTGTTCAACCGGCCGAAACTCCTTGCCGACATCCTAAAACTCGAATGAAACGACATCTCAACCTTATGTGTTCCTAAAACCCTTTCGCGTTGTTGCTAGTCACGAAGGGATGTATCCGTATGGATGCGCGCCATTCTACGTCTTGGCGATTCTATCAGCAAACTACGAAACAGGGATGCGAGTTTCCAGGCGGCTGGAACTTTGGGGAAAGTTTAAATAATCCAATCGCTTCCGTTCGTATCGAGAATCCCAGCTGGGAACGTAGCTGTTGATCGTTTTCCGGCGAGAATCTGGAAGAGGCAAGTTTTTTCGCCCTCAACCGAGTCGAAACGGAGTAGAAATCTCTCAGAAGACTTCACCCGTTCGATGAGTTTGCTCAACTTTTATATTGCTTTTATATTATTGCAATCTCGTCGCCTAAGTAAAATTTCCGGAATTGAGCCGTTGCGCCGTCTGAGAAATGCGCGCATTCGAATACCGAAAATCAAAGAAATCGTAAAAAAAAGCTTACTTCTTAATTCTCGAATTTACTCGAGAAACTCCGTCGGAGAAATTGGCTCCGGTCATAACACATAACCAAGTTTTTTATAGTCCATCGGAAAGATCGTTGACAAGTTTTTACTCGCCTGTTCCCTTTTTCAATAATTTTAATGATGTTGCGTTTAACCGTATGTTGGATTTGAAAATATGCCCTGATATATCTAAATTCTGACTACGTTTTAGCGTGCCATGATATGCTCAAGCGCTCACGTAACTCTAGAATAAATGATCAACGCTTATATTGTTATAGTCAGGGTTCATTGATCATTGAATCGATCATTTTTAACGCTTCTTTCGTAATGTGAACATTTATTATAGAGTTTTATAAATCACCTACAGAGAACCCAGATGGAGATAGGTTGAATGCTAATTCGAGTAATCATCTCTTTGATCCCATTTAGAATCTAAATCGATTTTCGCCACAGTTAAAATTATGTACTCTATTATTGAGTTTGACAAAGATACTTTTTTCTACTTTTTTTAACTCGCTAGTTCAATTATGACGAATTATTCTTGAATAGTCCTTGCGGATTTGGTGTTCGATGTTGGCCCCTAATCACAATGCACGTGAATATATATAGACGCAAAGGCGAGGTAAAAATAATTCGTTATAATTAAATCAGCAATAGGATCAAAATGTGGTACTGGGTTTTCTTACTTGAAATTGTGTGAATAATTACCCCATATGCTTTATTGTCGGACACTTAAAGATTCATTTTAAAGAACGTTGGATATTTTTGCAAGCCACCGTATTTTTGTTTCGTATTATTTAGCCCAATAGTGGCAAGATGTAAAACCATTGCTCTTCCGATAAATTTTAGCAACAATATATATTTATAAATGCATCGAAACAGAAACTTTAATTGGTAACAATTAATTTAAAAAACTCTTATATCGCTTGCAATTAAGGTCAATGTCCTAAAACGCTAATTGAACTTTTTCAACATTATGTCATACCGTTTGCTAAAAGTTGTACAGGGCTACAGGGGCTACTATGGGATATGAACCTTGTGTAAACTCTTGAATATTGATAACACATTAAAAGAATACAAAACAAATCTAATGCTATACGAGTTTAAGAGCAGATGGTAATTTCTCACGTCATGTACCGCCGACATTCTATTGTTGCTAGTGTATGAAGGATGATGGTAATATATACCTGCAACAAAAAATGAAAAACATCCCATTATTACAAATAAAAGGCTTTTGTGCAATGTAAAACGATTTTTTCATTAAAACAAAGAAATTATATCTCATTCATGAAAACAGTATAGTTAATTTGATATTCCACCTGATAATAATAAAGTACTGGTGTATTTATATAAAAGTACCTAAATTTACGCTAATATGCATATATAAATTTTGTACGACGGGGAAAGAAAACTTATCACACCGCTGCTAATCATTTGTGCAAAACAGACGTTAATTCGTTTCGACGTAGATTGAATTTCGCCCTGAGGATCCGTGGTGGTTTCGCGCAAGAAATCTCTTCGATACCGCAGATTCCGCAAGAGTGATTTACCGGTAAGCGCGCATGAAGAGTATGACGTTGCATACGCGTTCTGGACATGGATACGTGTATACGACCAGCTTACCTCCTCGTAACCTCACGCAAACACGTTTTCCCGCGTGTACAACGTCTACATCGACGTCGACACACATACAGGTTTCTGCGTTTACTCGCTGTAATGGGCGCGCGCACAGCGAGTAAACGTCAAACAGCACACACGAATTTACACGCAGATATACATATATATAGAGCATCCGCTGCGAGTTTGACGCATGCGCGTAGAATTACGCAGGCTTAGCGCTAATTCCATTTGGCCAACTCCTCTACGTCTTTGTGCGCGACACTGTATTTCCCGGACGTGCCCCTTGTGCCGTGCAGCCCGTAAATATGTCAGTAGAAAAAGTTTTCCATACAGCGGGACGTGTGGTGCAAGCTGCTCTCGAGGCTCAGTCCAAACTTGACTTAAACTTTTACCTAACTGGCTCGCGGAGCGTTACGGTGCGCCTCCCGTGGCCGCTAAACTTCACGGGCACGAGAACCGATTCGTTTCTTAGTCCGATTCAAGTAGGTAAAGCTGATTTTCCCGCCCTCTCCCCGCCGCACCGGGGCCGGCAGTCTTTTTTCCTCCCCCTTATACTTTTCTCTCGAGTTGGCACACGCTTCTTTAACACGCTTCAACTGATTTATATGTGCGGTGTTTTAAAAAGAGCAAGGGAGCGGGACTTTCTCTCTACGCAAGAGTCAAGGAAAATTTTGCGATCTTGGAAATGTGAACAATATTGACACTGACTTTTGAGTTCCGATGACATTTTTCAATTTCTTTAAGGATTTTAATGTTAATTGGGATGCTTTATTTATGCTGCATCTTTATTACCTTTTATTGGATCACCTACATCGACGTGACTCACATCACTTGCAATTGTTTATGGACATGACATGCCTGACTGGCTATTCCTTATTGGAACCTGATTCAACGTCATTGACATACAGCTCCTTTTATGAGTTAGTTTTAACTTTTCGTAAATTATATCCCGGCAAATTTACATTTTTTTTTTTTTTTTTGCATAACATTTGTGAGTACGAAAAATGACAGAAATATGCGTTAAGTATTGTTATAAGGATTACTATTCGTGACAAGAATTCAACTTTGAAAAACAAAATGTTCTACTCTTTTTCAACTTTGAAAGAATATTATAAAATTATCTTGATATATCTGTGTTCAATTTCAAGAGAAAGATATTTATTGCTTGTCACAGATAAATCTTTTTCCAGTGAATATATTTTTAACGATCTTTCGAGCGTAATGGCCCTTTCAAGATTCGTCTCGAATGCATCAAATTCAAAAGTCGGGTATTTCAAGTTGACCAATTAGAACGTTGTTAAGTTGAACCATTTGCTGTCTGAGAGTATAGTGAGACACATGCATCCCATCATCATCGTGGCAAGTACAGGATTTTTCAACGCCCTAATGGGTACATAAAATCTTGTACACGAGTTTTAACATTCCTTCCATAAACTTCAAATTTCGTCGTCGTCACTGTAGATCTTTATTATTGCTTTATCATTATTCTATGATTATTGTACTACTATATTTGTACGGCGTATACGTTTGGTACGCATTATTTTAGTATACATCATTTATATATAAGCGTCCAATAAAAATGGAACAATAAAATGAAGAAATGCAAAATCTGCATCAAACGGTAAAATTTATGTCTCTATCAAACCAATGTGATATCTAGTCATGAAGTTATTACCGCATTGGCGGTTATACTTTTTCCGATTCCCGATATTAATTTTATTACGGATAAAAAGCTTTTAGTGCCGGTACGATTACATACCATTAAAGAGCCACGAAGGTGGCGGAGATTGCAAAACTCATTCAGCCAGGATTACGGGAAGCGATTTCAGTCTTACCGTTCGATTTACTCTTTCCGATAATAATTCACGTACGTGCGGCTGGGAGTCTCGTAACCTGCTTGCGTTTGAGTCCATATAATGAAACTTGTAAGTAAAACTATCCATAATCAAAAATGCATTTGAAGCCAAATTGCTTTTATCTTTATTATTACATTTTGTATCTACGGTATACGCGAGGCTTCCTGATGTTTTGATCTAAGTGCAATCCATGTCTTTGTACAATGAAAAATAAAATATCATTACCAAGGTAATTCTGATATGGCCGTAATTTCGCTATTGCTACCAACAAAGTCGTTCTTCTCGGTGTAAAGTGATCGTTTCATGAATAGTCAATCAATTACGGGAACGAAAAAATAAATATCAATTTCATCAAACTATTGCCCCTAGTAGAAATGAAAACATTTTTTCTGATTCAGATATTTACCATACTGAAACCATGGTAGAAACATCCAGTGAAGGAAAAAAATGGATGCTGTTGAAGTTCGCAACGTTGGAGTCCAACGAAAATTATAAAAAAATATTTTAAAAATATCTTTTTTCATTCAAATTGGGTTCTTTGTGTATAAGGAATGCATGAAACAAGAGAAATAAGGTTTTTAATTAATTTGGGAGGGAAAATAAACAAATAACATATATTTTTTATGCTTTTCGTTGCACTCCAACATAAAAATGGATAAAATTCTAAATATACGAAGTATAATATTTTTAAAAAAGTTATATATATACATATAACAAGCAAATATTCCACGTATACAGAAATTGTTGATGAAGGCTCGATAATAAAGCAACAAATAGAAAAATTAATTGATTTGTTATTGCAGTTGTCATGTGCACGTACCTGATTAAATTGCACCAATAATCTATATACGTTCACATACTTTATGACATGCGAATTTCCGTCGTTATACTGACATATTAAAGACCAGTCATTATTATTTCATAAGCGACATTACGAGCTTTGAAACAAAAGTGTCATTACATTCTACCTGCATAAATGTTTTACGTGCAGATGTTCTTTTCGCGACATGACATTCTGTTTGACCTGTCAGCATTAAATTCATATAATCCATAAAATTACATTAGAGATGATCAACGATTCGAACAACATCTGAACGATACTCTGCAAAATGTGTAAACGTATACGAATTGCAATACGAGAATTTACGCTGTTTCAAAACTGTCCAGTAGTTTTATTTGTCAACGTGACGTATCGCCGAAAATCGTAAAAATTTCGAAAAATGAATTTACTATAGCGTCAGAGAGATAAAAAGATATTTTCACAATTGTACTACCACTATACTTTCCAAATTTCATGGAATCATAATTTAGCCACTTTTACCCTTTAAACTCAATTTTCACAACGAAAAGTTAAAATCATCTATGTATAGAAAATATATTTTTTTGTTTTTTTGAATTTATATATGCTTGCCATAATTAGATTTTTTTTAAACTATAATTCTTCATAAACTCCATTATTTTAATATATACTTTAGTCGAGCCATATAAATATGAAAACCACTGTGCATGCGGACAACTTTTATCATAATCGCACATGTAATATAGTTTCCACTCAAGCCTAAATTACTATAATGAGGTCGTAAAGAAACTGATAATTAAAAAAGATGCATCCATTCATTCTTACTTAATGTCGTAAATCATTTAAGATAAACGTGTAAATTCGCTTGTTTCTAAACGGAGAATTGTAGCGCAGTCATGTAAATTGACTGCGGTGAGAAAATCGATGGAACGCATTGTACACAGCCTACAATATATACGCGCACACACACACGCATTTATAACGTGGGAATAATAATTTTTTTTTCTACCTGTTTATCAGCAGAGGCCGACATTACGAGAGTTTACGTGTCGCCTTCGGTGCTATACGCCACGCGCTCATGCATCAAATTCCTCGACTAGAACGTCTAGATGCAAAAATCTTTCGAATGATGCCATCTCCGGG
Source organism: Trichopria nigra (assembly GCA_030522945.1). NCBI lineage: Eukaryota > Metazoa > Arthropoda > Insecta > Hymenoptera > Diapriidae > Trichopria > Trichopria nigra. The sequence continues at coordinate 17,606 of JAPYZR010003431.1, forward strand.
TCGGTGTGACAAATCGTTCTAATGATTTACCGTGATCTGATGATCTTTTTTCTTTTTTTTTTTTTAAATTATACGACTCTATCGTGCACAGTTTTATGCAAATACAGTTTTCTGCACAATTTTTTATTGGAAAAAGAGAAAACTTTATCAAATGCATATGAAAAAAATTAATGTTATTGAATTAAAAATAAAATAGTATATATCTAAAAATGTAAGTAAACAATTCGATCACAGATAATTACACTGGAATATATATGAATATATGTTGGAGATAAAGAAATGTATAATATAAAAACAATTTATGATTTTCAATTACCTCATTAATGCCGAAATGTGCAGAAGTTGCACACGGAATTCAATGTAAAGTCTATTTCTTTTTTTTTTTTTATAAAAAAGAATCCACAAATATTGGATAAAAATCTGTCAATAAATGTAGATTTCCTACATTTGAAAAAGATGATACTTTCATTTCTGTGTGCATATAACGCATGCCGCCTAAAAAAATAACTCATTTCTTCTATAAAGAATCCACATTGCGTAAAAATTCCTCGCACTGTTTCCAGCATCGCTTTTAAAAAACAAGCACTTTCACGAACAGCTGAGCGAATAATACCGTCCTGACTTTTAATCACAAAAGCTCAATCGCACCGTTAAATTCGGTATTTCACAGTTATTAAAAACGCATATAAATCGCGACTGAAAGATACGTCAATCTACGTCGCGGAGGAGGACAAGGGAACGTATCTGTCAGATAAGCATAACAGTCCGGATGTTTTGAAATGACACTCTGCAACCGAAGTGCCCTTCGTACTCCTCCTCCCCCACTCGGCGGCTCCGCAGCGAAAATGTTGGCTCACGTGCTAACGTTACACACGCAGCGAAGACCGGAGAAACGAAGGAAAACAGTGATAATACCGCGGGAGTAGGGTGTAATAACGGAACGTAAGGGGCGCGCCGACACACAAAGAAATTCCGTCGAGCGCTAATTACTGTGGTATTTTAATTTACGCGGGGCAAAACAGCGACTAGGCTACGTGTCTCGCGCCGTTACGTCTACATACATATATATATATATATATGTGTGTGTGTGTATATATTACGTGTGCAAATATAACGCGATATTGGTGAGGTCTGGCTAAAGCCGCATAAATGCGAAGGCACGCGCAAGCCGATTCTCCGCAGTTATCGATAATTCAGGTACTTCAAGCCCTCATCTCGCACCCTAAGGGAATTGAAACATTTCGATTCGATAAATGAAACGTTCGAGAAGCATATAATATCACTCTTGCATTACCACCTTGCGGAAATTAATTACAACGACGATTGCGACGGCTGCGCGATCCTTCGGAGAGAACGGGTGCGAACGGCGTGGCTGAGCCTAATTGATTTGTTTTTACATCCCCTTTAATTCTGCTAATTAACCTAAAGGTGTCAAGGGAAATTAATTTACGTTGATGTGTATGTAACTGATATTTTACATTGTGCAACACTATATCGAAATTCAACGATCCTACCCTTTACATGAATATTTTGTGCACAATATACCATATATATTATCCGTTAAATATATATGCTACAGCAATTTATAATAAAATTCTTCAAATACATACATTGGTAATATTGTGCCTATATACATTGATGCAATCAGATTTCTTAAACAAACGAAACAAAGATATTAAAACCCTTAGAATAACTCGATAAGGAGTAAAAGGTTAACTTAACATTTAATTATTTTGAATAAATAAACTATTCGCTATGTTTCTTTTACAGACAACCAGATCTCATCACAAAAAAAATTGCGAAAAACTTAGTTTAAAACGTTCTTAAAATTAATCAATTGTTATTCGAGGTATCTACTTGGTAATTTATCGAAAACCGATCTCTGTAATGTATCTATATACTGAAAAAATGACATTTCAACGCCTAATTCTGTAGCCAGTAAATCTTGAAGATTTAATTAGTGATAATAGATTGGAAAAATTGAAAAAGTGAATGAATCAGAAATTTAAAGTGGAAGTAGTCAACGCTGACAATCAAAATATGGAATCGACAAAACAGTCGTAGGGGAAAAATAACAAAAATTGATAACGAAAATAGCGAAAGCCTGTAAAAAAGTATACAAGTTAAAAATAAATTGATATTGAACAACTACTTTATAAACAAAATATACAAGCTTGGCAATAAGTAAAAAACTTGAGAACATAAATGAAAAGTAAAAATCGAGCCATGCCAAAAGGATAACATTGACATTGTATAAAGATTGTAGGTATTTTAAAAATAGTATAAAAATAGTTCAGAGCATCGGGTTGGAACCAAACTAACAACTCATTATGGAGAAACATTTTTAAAAGTTGATAAAAATAGAAAAAGATTTTCATAAGCAAAAAAAATGCAAGAGGCATTGTCCCTGAGGCCTTCACGACCAGTGGTAAAAGTCCAATTTTTAAATTTAAACAAAAACATTGACAATGTTTGAATGAAATTAAGTAAAACATTGGAAAACAAATATACAAAGTAACAAAAATAAATAAATGAAACGCGCATTCTTTTTTCGCGAATTAATTTGACATTTTAGGTGTATATAGATTAACTAATAAAAATCACAAAGAACAATCATCCATCGAAATTTTACAGATTATCGTGTCACATTTTTTCGATATATTATCAAGAATATTTTAATTTTGGATTACGCATAAATTAAATGATTTCTTTAAATAAATTAAAACAATTGAAAAGGACATAGTAATAAATACAATGAATTCCCATTTCATATATTTCTGAAGTTCGAAACGTCATGTCCAAAGAAAACTACAAGATTTATTTTTTGTATGTCTTGTTTCGTTCGATTTTGTGTTATTTATGCATAAAGAATGTAGAAACAATTTTGATTAATTTCCTAGAGAAAATAATCGAATAACTTATATTTTTTAGGATTTACGTTGGATTCCAACATCGTTTCGAACATCAGCATCATCCCATTTCTTCTTTTGCTACGGTGCACAAAGTGACGCGAAACAATATACTTTTTTTAAAAAAATACATTTTCACATGAACGTAAAATTGAATGGGTACTTGAACGATCTGCGTCACTTTTAGATGCGGCATGTTCCGATTCGCCTGCCACGTATGCACGACGAATTACTCAGCAAAGTCTTGCAGGTACTGCGCGAATATCCGTGGACGGCAATCAATCATATCAACACGCTTGTCGTCTCTTTTCAACTACACCCGCCGTGGATTGAAGTATTTTAAAAGTTCAGCCCTTCCGAGCCAGGGAACAAGGTAGTTGCGGCGTCCAAATGGAGCGGACGATGTAAATCGTAGCGATTTATCAAGATTTAGAATATCGAGGTATATTCGTCACAACGGGCAATTTTACTTGTTACATCCCGACAATGTAACGTTACGTTTAAAAAAACGAAGACCACTGCCACCGGGACAATCCGTGTGAAACAATTTTCGCCAAGCTTTATTTAACGTGTAGCTTGAAATAGAATTTCAACCACTTTTTTTGCACGTGATATATACGAAGTAATGCTCTATATTATATAAATTTATATTAAATTTTGGAATAAAAAATAATTAGGGTGTAGGTCAAAATTTTGACTGATTAAAATGCAAAAGGGTTGAATACCCGAAATTTTATTGCAATAATTCAAAACTTATGAAATATTAAAATGTATAACGGCACCTTCCCACAGTAAAATTTTAAAATATTTAAAATTCCAAACAGTCCAAAAACCCGAATCATTCATATCTCCGACACGGGTATAATCATTTTCGGAAAGTTTAAATTTGAAGATTATTTTGATGTTATATTATTATATTAATGTATATAGTATATTATTATATTAAATATAAGCGGATAGATATGTCTATGAAAGTTTTTTAATCACTCGGAATTTTGAGCATTTTGGGTTCTTGGACTGTTATTTTATATTTTGGGCATTTCGAAATTATGCTATAAGGAAATTTACCGTTACAAATTTTCATAATTCCTACTACATTTTGATTTATTGTACTCAAATTTTAGATATTTAGCCCGTCCACACATTGATCAGTACAATTATGTGATATTTGTGCAATGTTATATCATGTGGAAAGCTGACAAAATTAATGTTAAAAACTGTCACGACAGTACGGTCTGTTACTACTGACAACTACTGAATATATAAGAGCAACTATAAAACTCGAGCTGCGGTTTTTTATTGCATTTTTAACGACTAATAGATCAAAAGCACAGTTTCTTTTCGTTTGTTTGTTTTTTTCATGGCCTTATATCTATTTTGAATATATGCATAAACAAACAATCAGGCGGAGGTGAGAAATTACACTTCAAGTATAGTCATTGCAAGTAGTAACATGCCACGCTGATTAGCCCATTTGTAACATTTATTTTTCTACTTTCCCATGTGGTACATAACAATAGATTTTTGTATATTCGTATAGTATACATCTAATCACGCTCGAGCTAAATTTACCGATTTCGAAGATTTCACCGTGGGGCATCCTCCTTTAAAATAGAAGATAAAAAACATCCGAAAGCGTCTTTTATTGTTGAAGCTTCGTACCATAGAATTTACATGTCCACGTATGTAACGCATCTGTCATCATCAGTCTCGAACGTTACACCGATATCGATCCACCTGACGTTTTGCTGCAATTGACACTACGGACCCTGCCCCTTTTTGATTTCAAAATGCAAACACGCCATAAAACTGATCGAAAATCCCTTCCGCTATTACAACGCCTGTCAGGCCGTTATCGAACCCGCGAAAAAATTCGTCGGATTGGATATAGTCACGTGCAAAAAAATAATCTATGAACAAGCGCGTTTCGTGTACCGCTCACCGTTCGGTGATATACGCGTCAAAAAAGGCCGCCTATCGAAGTGACTCCTGTCAATGACATATATCGGTCGACCGCGAGGCGTATTCCACAGACGAAGTGAGAAACGGTGTCGTTCGTTGGCCCGCATAATCGAGTTATCGCTTCGTACGATCGCGCATTAATCACAACTATCAATGACAGCGTCTTCGTGCCTCCACCTCCCGTTCCCTTCGTTCAGCCCCCAATTTTCCCAAAGTCGCCGCCCCCCCCCCCCCACCGGGTTCCTTTCCGATCCAGCGTCTCGCTCGATCTAAGCGATTAATGACTCGGTTTGTCGAGCTTCCTGACTTGTTGCCAAAGAAAATTCAACCTACTCCGCGTTTACCTTACGTCCGCGTCGCTCCGCCACTCTTCGCGGACTTTTTTCTTCGTTCCGATTCAAATCTTAAAATTGGTTTTCCATTAATTTCCACCTCGACTTCTACTGATCGCTGCTGCTGCTGCTGCAACTCCTTTCGAATGGTCGACGAGCCTGCGCTTTTCATTGTTTGTTGAAACTTGGAGGATCAACAATGGTCCTTGCTATTGGACCAGAAGTTTGGGACGTATAATTGAAATTGAAATGAACGAAAATGTTACGAAGATATATTCGTTTTCGTTACGGATAGTTACTCGAAACGTTCAAGTCACTTGATCCGAGAAACCGAACAAAAACTGACAAATTTCAAAGAACGACGGAATTCGATTTTTCCTTTATCATGTTAACGTCAAGCTCATTTCAAATTTATCCATTTTATAGGAAACTCATCTCAGCAGATATCGGAATAATTTACTTTACAATTACATATTTCATTTGGTGTCGATATATATAGTCGCATACATATCGCATATCATAAACTTTGTGCCAAATTCTAACACGTACGAAATACTTTTCCGGTAGTAGTATTTTTGACTGATTGTAATACATCTTAATTTCATTAAGTATTCATTAGGAGTTCAACAATACTTAATTAGGTAAAAGCATTTCGTCAGTAAGAGATGTTTCCCGTCATCTTATCAGTCATCGAATCATAAAGGAACTAGATTATGCATTCTACTAAAAATAGCGTTAATTTGAACGTAGCATCTCACATAAACAACATAACAAACAACATAAATGACGTAATTTGATATGTGCACGTTCGTGTAAACTAGTATCTGCAGAATATATATATGAAAGTTTTATAATACGGATTATACTGCATATGGGGTCATATAACAAATAAATAATTAATTAATAAATAATTAATATATATATATATTTTTTTTTTAATTGAAACATTGGTGGTGCTTTTTGGCGACCATCAAATTATTCGTTAAAAAAATATCACGTCGAGAACAATTCGAAAAATGTATGTCAATACATCGATAGAATTGCAAAAATTCGACGGCAAAAATACACGCACATTATACGCACTAACGTATTCCATTTGTTACGCCCCCCCCCCCCCCACCCACCCACGGAAAATGTCCGAGGGATCCCATCAAAATCGGAAAACGTTTGCCCGGAGCTGCCGCACCGTCGACGCACGAAATTTCGAATTTTCGGCGCCTGAATGCGGAACGATGTTCATGTGCTTCGATGATTTCTGCCGCCATTGTTAACGTGCAATTGAATCGAAATAAACGTGGCAACGAGCTGACGGTACATGAATGCCCCGAGTTTTGACGAGAATTTTGCGCCACGTTGTCAATGCTCGAATTGATGGAGGGATTAGGGGCGTGCACCGATATCAATTTGCACTGCATGCGCAAACTTCCAATACCAATGCGCCAACATGAATGGAACGCATTGTCGAAATGGCGGTAATATCTCGGAAACTTTGTACGTCAGTTTAATGAAATTGTTATTGTTTGACACGACCCCCTCATTCATTCATTATACAAAATACTGGTCTTTCATCTTTCTCTATAAACATAATTTAAATAATAATTTAGAGTAAATAATTTAATGCGTGGTTTTTTAACGATATATGATAAAGTATTTAATCTAGAATCTAAGATTCAATATTTGTTTCAAGAAGGCAAAGATTAAACCATATTTTTATACGATAATAATAGTCAACAAATATGTAGGTACCAATTATACTAGTCATTCAGATTCTGCTTGTAGCACCTTGGGATCAAAATAAATCTATCAATGTTAATTGTAATAATAAGGAAAGGAATAATTGATGAGTGAACAATGACGCATGTGCCATTGGAGATTAACGATGCCACTCGTGGCAGGTGGCATTGCAGTTATCCAAATGATCTGAATATGCCTGTGCACCAAACAAAATATCAGCACTCATTTCCCGGTGAAATAAAGAAATCATTTTATGTTTCCAAAATTAAATTCTTACATATTATAAGAAAAAACTTTGAAAAGACAAAACTGACATTCCAAAGCCAAAATTCGCGATTCCAAAGTGGAAATCATACATTTCCAAATTTCCAAAACTGTAACGTTCACGATTAAAAAACCACCATTCTCCGTAGGTTAATACTTCCACGTCAATAGGACAACTCTGTTTTATCCTCAGAAATTCTTAATTTTTCAAGTCGAAAACTCACTTTTCGTAATAAAAATCAACTTTCCACAATGAAACTCAATTGTTCGGAGGAAAAACTGACTTTTCAACTAAAATAACATAATTTTGAAAAGTGAAAAGTTATTATTCAAAGTCAAAACATAAATTCCAAAGTCAACATTCAAAAAGAGAAATTCGTACTTTTCTAAGCTGAGACACTAGTTTCGATAATGAAAACTCACTTTCCATAATGAAAGCACACTTTCCACAATAAAAACCCACGTAATTTCCACAGGAAAAACTTATTTTTTAAAATAAAAATTCTCGTTAAACACGTAAGATTCTGATAGTCAAAAGTAACTTCTGATTTAGATTCCTATAAATCTCGAGCCAATAATTACGATTCTAAAGAGAAATTTAAACTTTTCCAAGTTGGAAACTCGGAGCTTTCGGAGAAAAAACAACCTTTTTGGAATAAAAAGTTCTCATTTCATATGTCAGATACTCATATATGAAAAGGAGATCTTGAATCTTCCAAATTATGCAAACTTACTTTCAAAAGTAAAAATAGATGTCTCAACGAGAAACACGAACTTTTCAACATGAAAATGTCTTATTTTTAAAATGATAATTCAAATTTCAGAGGTCAAATGTCAATTGATAAATCACATTATAAATAATTAAATAATTTTTAATTCTGACTGCACTTTAGAGGAACATGTATAGAATATATAGAGTGAGTATAAGCGAACGTTTTCATTTTTAATAAATAGTGGAATGAATGCTAATTCAATACGTTAAACTATGAAAGTTACAATTTTATTTGCAAAAAATTTTAAAGGACCTCTTTCTCGGGCTCTCGTTCAAAATAGACCGCTCAAATTTGTCGAGAAAATCGAGATTTCCCTAATGTAATCGCATCCCGACTTCATGAATTTCCCATTTCCACGGCACGCGTTTGCACATGTTTATGCATGCGCGCGCGCTATATTAGCAGCGGCTGCGTGCATGGTGTTGTTGTCCGGGCTTGACTGACCGGCTGGCTCAAATTTCAGAATAGCTTACTTCACCTGACGTCCGTAGCCGTGGAGTTAAGCCGCGGGCTGTACCTATGTGGATATATGCATATCTAAATACGTACGTGCGTATACACTTGCATCCGGTAAGTTATAGTCTCCGTCGTAGCCACCGTTCGAGCTACAAATCTCGCCGACATATATATCTCCATGTAACGTGGCGTTTGTAGTCCGAAAACCGTGGATAATGGAAACTATAACTTACCGAAATGCCACTGCTGCTCATCGTAAAGTCAGCGGTGCCTTGGCTATTTCATTTCGGACAGGGGCTCATTCCGGAAAAACGGCCCAGTCATTAAATCTTTTCCCGCGCTCCCATCACTTGGTCCATCCGAACGAACGTTACGAACTTGCCGCGTCCATAACTCGTCGGCGATGGTGTATTTTAATAATACCTACGAGAATCCTAATGCCATATTTTCGCGTACGGCGTAATTCAGAGGCAAATGGCCAGTGTAACGAGGCACAAATTGTATTGACAAATGACCACTTTCATGTACCTTGAAATCTCGCAACAACGTCCGGAAGTTATATACTTTGCATGAGATTTTGTCGTTAAAACGCTAAAATGTAATATGATGGCTTCTATGTATTGATTTCGTACATCGATAATTTCGTATTCAATATTTGACGACTATTTGATTTGTTAATTATCACAATTTGATAAAGTTCCTTCCGTTTTAAACTGTCATTTAAAATTTTATTTAACGAATTCTCAAATGTAACGTTATTTGTCTCCTGTCATTATTGCAAATCCTCTTCGAATTTCTTAAGCATGCATTTCCTGCAACTTATCCATTCTGAACCTAATATAATCTAATATATATATATATATAATGAACAATATATAATAACTATGTGTAAGTTTGAAAGAATATTGTTTTAATTCGAAACTATACTACGTGCGACCGATTGATGTCTGACGTATATGCTGCAAATGGATGATGGCATTATTATTAATGTTGCCGCAATGAAAATTAATGACATTTCTGTAAAGCGCATTTCCGTTTTTGCGCGCTGGAGAGAACTTGGTGATTAATTTCACCCAATGTATTCTGCTGGCGAGCTATTCACCACGAACGTACATGTACATATAAGAATAACAATAAGTCGAAATTAAAAACAAGGCGAAAAGTAAAGCTTTGTTGATTCGTTTCTCACGTGGCACCTGTGCGCTGGTGTGATGGATCGCCTGTCCCGGCAAATAAAAGGATACCCGCATTATAACCATGGTAACACGTGTTCCCTTGTGTCCACTCTTACGTAAAATTACGAATCTCATATTTGAGGATAAAAGGTCTCGGGGGGAGTGGGACAGGGGGTGGGAGAGGGTGCAAAGCAACTTTTAAGCTGCCCGTGAAACTGTAATTTGAAACAAAATGGCTTGCGGATAAAAGCGTACTGAAACGGCACCTTTAACCGTGCAATATTGTCACTAACATTTTGGGAATTAATCGTGATATATGTTGAAATTTATCTGTTTAATTGATACTTCCTGCCATATATATGATATCTTTCGATGTTAGATTTACGTACTTTGATATTTATCTTAAAGATTGTGTCTCGTACAAATTGAATTTCACCGAACTATAGTTTACAATGCAAATTTCTCGCCATTTATACAGATCCATGCAGGCGGTTTTCCAAATAGCTATATAAATACGCATGGGCCGCGTGCGATTGAATAGCATTTCGTACATATATCAGATTGTTGCACGCGAGCTTTGAATATTGTGTACTGCTTCATTCTCCCTCTCTCTCTGTATCTTAACACCCCCTCTCTCTTTCTCTTTCTCTACATCAGACTATAGGTATTATTTCTTTTTTTAGCACTTCGCAGCCATGAGTGCAACAGCCAAGTTTAGCCGTATATCAGGCATAGATAAAAGTTCTCGTAGTTCGTTAAAATATATAACCAGATATCGTCCATAGTATCGTGAGTAAATATCATATCGTTATGACGTTTGGTTCGATAAAAATGCACGTAAATATCGTGTCACATTTAACATTTTTCCAGTATTGTCTATTTTAAAAATGTTGTGTGTTACATTATTGATCACGTTACGCTTCAAAATAAAAAATAAAAATATTAATGATTTATCATATTGCATGCAATAAATGTAGATTCTTGTAATATGTTTTTTTTTTTTTTAATTTCACTATATTCGTGGTGATTCTCGGATTAGTTGAACAAAACTAACATTTTCTTTTCAAAATTAGATACAATTTATTTTCAAAAATTATGAATATATAAAAATCACAAAATTTACAACAAAAATATACATATAAAGGATAGTTATTGAAAATTATGTGATGAATGTAGAGGAAAAAAATCATTGAATTAATGAAAATTTTCATTACATATATTATATGATACATATATACACATATGATATAGATACATATATGATACATATATATATACAATTCTGACATTTCATTCCCCGATAATCTAAATTACTCTAGTTTTTTCTATGCCTATTTTAATTCAATATATGCCTTATATATTCTCTAATAAGTATTGAAAAATTAATGAAATTATTCAAATGGAATATCCTTACGAGTATTTAATCGTATAAAAGTAATATTCAACGACGCGTCGAATAACTGAACAAACGTATAGGTAAAATTGAAATTTCGTATAAATTGGGAATTTATAAACTCAATAAAGGGTATATGCAATGTTCACTTTAATTAATAATTTCGATACCGGACTATTTTACTCTCTCGTAAAAAAGTTCTTGACGAGATGTCATCTTTAAGTAACATTCACTTCAACAATCTAAAAATAAAAGCCTGTTAAATATTTTTAACAATGAATTTTACATCATCCCATTTATATAGGATTTTAGATTAAAACGTGAAATTTTGAAAGATTAACATTCGCTTGTGTGAGTAAAATAAAAATAACAATGGCGCAAAGTTCCATTTGCGTTCAACACTACTGAAGTTTTGTATCTCGTCTCGTGGACACATTTTTATCATTGAAAATTGTATTTTCTATTTTTCTCTGTTTTTTCATTCCATGGTTTTACACAAATACTTTTTAAATCATATATACATTGAAAAATAATAATCCACGATTATTGACGATCGACTTGATTAATAATTATCAACGAGCAATTATAAGAATGCAATCTAAGCAGAATGGGTAAACTTACTGCTGGATCATATCATAGCCTGACAATGTACGCTGATGAATAATATTACCGATGACCGAGATCAACATATTTTAACAATGCTTTTAGTTAATATCAACGTCATTGTCGCTTTATAACGACGACATGGCCGGCTATTTATAGTTTATAGTTCATTCCGCACGATTATCAGGATGCCAAAATAAATTTTACATATGTGTGAATGTGTGATCTTAATATACCGACACGTATGTGTGAGATATTCTAGCGAATTTAAGCTCATGAACATAAGTCACGTTTTTGCATGTATTCGAGAGAGAGAAAGAGAGAGAGAGAGAGATTTAGCAAAAGAGAAAACAGATGAAATCCCTCAATGCTGTATTTTAATTGAAAAGTTAATCCAGGATCACGAATCCCATGACTACTTCATATAATTCCATAAGGGGACTTCCGATATATATTTACAATTGCGAATGCGTGCCGAGTCCTTCACGCGCTATCCACGCACGTTCTATTTGGTTCACTGGAACGGTTGTATCTAAATTGAACGAGGAATTTTAGTACTTTCTGTGATTTCTAGCGAATATTGGGCGAAATATTGATTCTCCAATGGTAAAGGGGCTACGATTCCACGTGTGCACTGCGGCGAAAAAGTTATTGAGTATAGGCGGTCAAAATAGTCGAAAATGGACTTGATCATATAACTTGTATGGTTTCATGAGTTTAATCGCATATTGACTGCTTGATTCGGTTAAAATAAATTACTTTTAATTGATCATACAATTAAGTTAATATATATAAACTTATTGTTTAACAATTTAAGACAAAAACAATAACACTACCCTGCACTCGAATTTTAAACTAAGCTATATATGTATATAGAGTGTGTAACGAAAAAATTCAAATAATTATTTTGTTTGAGCAGAAAGCGGGATAATTTTATTATAATCCTATATAGACTTAAACTTGATAATTTAACGTTCTGAATTTATATATTAGTTAAATTTAATAGATGCCTGTAAGGTTCATTTCATATATATATACTTGCATCTATTGTCTGTCACAGTATAATTGATTACAGATTTCTTATCACTTAAAGTTAAAGTGAAACTCCTCTTCGTTAAATCGAAGGACACTGATGGCAATATATATATATATGGGGCATTCTCTGTCAACTCAGCCACCCCCCCTGCCGGTTTCAATTTTTGAGATAAAATGCTTTATAAGGGCTTAAAATTTCCGT
>JAPYZR010003432.1:0-32036 GCA_030522945.1 Trichopria nigra
GTAAGCTTGGCCCTGACTCGCGCCTGGATATCTATCAAGGCGCGAGTCAGGACCCAGATCGCGCCCGGATATTTGGGAACAGATTTCTACTAGGGACACAATATGGATACATCGAATCTTACGTTCTAGTACACATGACGGCACTCCACTTATTAAAGACCATTTAAAGAAATGAACCGAATCCAAACGTAAACAAAGGCTTCATACCGTGCCAACATGTTCACGTGACGTACGATGACGACGATCGAAGAACTAGACGCTGGCGACTTTTCGAACGTTTTAAAATGGGCGACGTTAACGAGGACCCATGTCATTTTCCTGTGGCTTGGTTCTTTTTCCTTTTCGATAGCCCCCCAAAAGTCTCGAGGAACGTGACGTAAACGACGGGACAAATGGCAGCGTTTGTATTAAAAATGCCATCGGGAATAATCGACTCATTAACATTCTACAAATTCGCGGCGCATTCGTTCCGTACCTTCGTTAAAACACGTTCTACCCCAATCCAGTTACATAAATGCTCGCTTCCCCCCCCCCCCCTCCCCTCTCTTACGAGCTCTCGCTCACTCTCCATCTCTTTCAATCTGGTATACGGTATTAAACGCAACGGTTCACGTTTCGGAAACGTGCTTTCCAAGTCGGAACCTGATTCAAGGTATATGGAAGTCCTTCGATTAAAAACCGACAGCAGCAAAACCGCCGCGAAACTCATCATCCGGATTAACAATTCTGTTATGTCATTATACACGCGCGTGTGCGGATATATAAGCACACACACACACGCCAATTTATCGATTCGACAACATGTGGCTTTTCGCAGTTTCCACCACTCAATTGTGTGCGATCACAAGAAAATTACGTTGAAAACTTTGATTTGGATGATGACAAAAATTCTCGAAAAAAATAAAAAATATATACACGTATGCGTTACGTCAAACGACTATTTTTATGTGGTTACGCGCGGGAATCGTGTCGAAATTTTCCTCCCGTTCCGAACCCCGAAAATAGAATGAATTTCCACTCGTCATTTAGCGCAATAATGGATGAACAATGGGATGACGCGGTCTGTTTCAAACACCATTATTCCTACATTTATCCAGGGTATATTTTCCTGCCATATTTAGGAATTTAAGGTTCATTTAAAGCTCCAAGTATCCACTAAGGCCCATTGCATTTCCATGTTTAAACATAAGGAGCATTAAATTAGCCTTAAATTTTGGGTCTTCCAGGTTTACCTAGCTCCGATAAGGACTGGACAACTTTGCACGCGTGTATGTGCGTGGACGATGACAAATAATGACATTAAATTCAATTTTAAAATATTTCCATGGGGACCCCTCTCTCTAGGCACAATCAATGAGAATGACCCAGTTAACCGGCTCTTCCCACATCCGTGCGTACATTTAGAACGCGCGGCAAAAAAACACGAGAATGCGCATGCATCACGTTTCATCAAAATTCACCGACGGCTTGGTCATTATTTGCGCGTTATTTTCTCCATTTCGACATTGCTGCCGTCAAATATAGGCGACGCTGCTGCGTACTGGAATGTTAAAATATAGCATTTTATAGAGCTCTATTGATTTTTTAGAAATTTTATTTTTACGACCGCTGGGACTCGGAGTGATAACGCACCATCACCAACTATACCGCCAAGAACAACAATGAGAGTTACGAGTAATGACCAAGTTGTCGTATGGTCCATCTCCCGTTTTGCGGAACCATCGCTCGCTTCTCGGACTTTCTTAATCCTCTGGTCATTCCACGAGAACTATTTCGGAAATGGCATTTTTCTTCAAAATTACATGTAGGGCAGTGCGAAAAGAAGGTTGACCTATACTTCAGGGCGGAAACAATAATTTTATAAAAATGCTAAAATTATCGTTGGGAGAACCTGCGAGTAGGAGTGTCGCAATACTGGTCCAATCCGGTCTCGCGTACCACCATCTTTGGTGCACCTGGCAGGGCAGATTAGGTCCCGACCACTTTTCTAATAGCTAATGGCAAGAGGTAGCTTTGCCTTTAGCCCTGGTCTTGATCTTGATTCCGTTCTCTAGTAGCACTGCTCGGTTAACGCTTGCCAACCTTCATTCAAAATTTACGTACCCGCAACCTCGTATGCTACAAAACAATCATTTTACGACACCGAGAATATGCGCGCAAGTTGACCTCCGCACGGAAATATCAACAAACACGTTCACAATTAGCTTTAGATCATTGACTTTTGTAGGGAAATGCATTCCAATTCATTGTTTATTTTGCATGGATGTGGGTTTCTCCTTGTAGGCCCGGAATGTACTTGACATCATCATTGTTTCCAACATTATTCAGCCTTGGATAACCTGATGACGAGAAAGAAGGGCTCACATGTCGAAAAGTTTCTGGTTATTATTGTTCCTAACTAATTTGTTTCTCTCTTTTTCCAAAGTAAGTACACCATTCTTTAGAGCTTGTCCCAAAACTTCGGCCCCTTACCTTTCCTCCGGAGATTCGCATCCCGAAACGTCAACCTCGGACCATCTGGCCGTTCCTTCGCGCCCAACACCGTTACACAAGTTCATACGACCAACGGCAAAAACGACAGACACGTCTGCTTACCCAAGTCTTGCCGAAAAAAGCACAACCAATGCGTGAGCTCGTGGGAAACGATTCGCGAGAGCCCGAAGAAGAGAAAAATTGGTACGAATAAAAAAAAAAAAAAAAAAAAGACCTGCCTGCCAGCCTCTCCCTCTTATTTCTGTCTTTCTCGCTCTCTCGACTGAAAGAAAACGAACCCGAAAGTCGAGAGTCGTGGGTGAAGAAGGCACACTCTCGCGCGTACGTATTCCTGCGGTTAATTTTGAAAGCGAATGTATACGTCACGAAGCGAAAGCTGCCGATGTCACAGCAATGAACGTGACACGGTGACCAAATTCAGGCCCGGACCCCGATAATGCTGACTACTGGCGACGGCCATCGTGGCGCGGCGTTAAAGCCTCGACATTGGCACCGTGAAATCGAAATTCAACTACGAGCGCCCACCTAGCAACGCCGCCGCGTTTCGAACCGGCGCTCCCGTATCGTCTACGAGTCGGAAAAGAAAAAAAAAAAAAAAAAAAAAACAACAATAACCAGCGAAAAGTCCGACTCGACCGACCGGTATCGACTTTCGGCGCGTATATGCTTTTCGAAAAATGACGAAAAAAGACTCGGGGGAAAAACTAGTAAAAGCGATGAGATAACACCGCCCGTGCGGCGCTCTACAGGACCATTTTCAGTTCGACGTAGCCGTCATCGTTGATGCTCCACTGACCTGAAAAGCTCAAAGCCCCGGAAAGACGCGCTCTTCTTCTTCGGTCCCTTTCTCTCCTTTCGGTTTCTGCGACGCTTTATTATTGCGCCAACATTTGCCAACGGAAAACCTACGAATGATAATTACCACCAACACTTGCGCACTAGTCATTGATTTCTTCGTCTCTCCAATCGTCTACTCCCCTCTCCCCTCGCACCCTTTCTCCCCCCCTCCCCCCCCTCTCCCTCTCTGTGTACTTCATTCCTTTTCTCACGCTATTAATAATCCATGCAACCAGAGCTCCTAGGGATATCGGCGTCGAATGAAATGCTTCGTTATCGACGAAAGTGCGAAGAAGAATGTTTACGATAAAAGGTGCGAACGGTCCGGACGCGAAACGAGAGAAATTACGGCGTTGCCATGTCGACGGGGGACGCTCCGCTGCTGCCGCCGCCCCACGCCGCCGCGCTGATGACGTAACTTGGGTCCCTGCGTCACGAGCGAGAGTGAGACATCGATAGAAAGAGCGCCGAAGGAGATGGTGACATCCCAGGGAGGGACAACCTTTGCAATGATACCGCGGGAAGAGGGGGTCGTACTTTTTTTCTTGTTTTCTTCAAAGAAACACCCACCACCCACCGCCCGCTCTCTTACCTAAAAGCCTCTCTCTAACGCTGTGCTACCGATTATTTTCGTTTCTTTGCGAAAAGTCGGATTCGCTACTTCCAGTCGCGAATCAATGACCTAGATGTGAGCGAGATCTCGGCCGACCTGCCTGTATATAACATACACATACATGTACTACGTATACTTGTACCAGTGGATGTATACACACATCGACACGCGACGGAGACGAATACAAAAGGTGTTCGACTACCACCGAGTATAACGAAGTAAACGATCCCCACTAAGGGGAAGACTGGAAATTATTAACCCTTCATGGCTACTATTGATAGACGAAATCGAGACTACCCCCACACGTCCGATAAAGGCGTTGGTCTTGGTCTCTTGGACGTGACCCGGTGTTGTACTTGGTCTTCGACTTGCGTTAAATATTACACGTGCTGGGTATTGATCCGCCACAATCAACCTCTACCGTGGAACGAGGAAAATGGATTTGCTGGATATGCGGGAATACCTTGAACGGGCCTGTCGGATAGCTAGCATTCTTTTCGCCACTTTGCGAAATTCCTTTTCCCAAATAATTCCCCCGGCAGACGCAATAAAGAACGCAACGACGTGCGCCTCCCCCATCACCCCCCTCGTCACCCCCTGACAGTTGCCAGTTTGCTCGGCTGATGAATTCCAGGTCAACCAGTCTTCGGAGTACACCCGTTCGTCAATTTTCAGTTTTTCCGACGCACTTTTCTCTCTCGATTCCTTCCTTTGCCCAACAAAATGGCGACTGTCAATGACTAAGCGGATGACCAAACTAACCTGGGGAAAAAGCGTTTTCAGATGTTGAAGATTTCGAAACAAAAGATGTACTCGGTGATGTGTTGCGAAACTTTGTCTTTGTGCGATTTTCAAACACCAACTGTTTCTGCACATGCGCATTTGTACAAACGGAATCGGGCGATGAATGGTCAAACGTAGTGGGGAGCCTACTGTTATTACAGCTGGACCTTTTTGTACGACACCTCCTCGAGATCATCTGCAGACCGACTTACAATCGATGGCTTTCGAAACACCCAAATGCAGTAGAATCCTCCTCCTTTCAATTACTGTTTCTACTTCATACCTGCAAACTAGGCATGCTGTAAATAATTTCATTTCGGACATCTCGAGAAGCGATGTGAAGGATTCAGAATAGTGATCGTAAAAAGTCAGTTGTATTTTTATACTAACGCATATCATGGTTTATTATCGTAATAATGAAAGCCTTTCGAAATAAAATATACACGGGCGGCTCAACGCACCGCTTGCAAAGCGATCGTGGCGTCAACCATATAATAATGACGAGTCGGTCAATTCATTGCCTCAATTATGCAATAATTATATTACGTATGCAATATTATCCGCGACTTGTATAAACATAGTTAAAATTAAAGTAGTGCGCGCCTCTTCGACGCTCAGCTGTTCGCCCTGTCCGAGTATCGTTTGTATATCTGTCGAATTTTCATATTGTGGAAATAATTGTCGGGGAAGTTTGTTCGAGTTTAACAAATTGATACCTGCACGCGACAGGAATATTTTTAACTTTAAAAAGCATGCCATTGTGACAAACGTCAGTCGTGTCTAGTAGCGAAACGTCGAGTATCCTAGCGAATTAATGCTATTAATAGTGGATTCTTTAATGTCGATACGTGGAAAAGATTAGAACATCCCAGTGTGTCGATGGCAGTTTTAGATTTTAAAAACGATTAACACACCTAATTAGAGATATATGTCTAATTAGACATATATTCAGAATGTTCTTCAGGCTTAATAATGGATTCCATTTAGGTTTTTCAGGAGGAACGAAAAGATGATATATATTTTCGTTCCTCTGTTTTTACGATGCACATTTGCCCAATATATTTTTGTTCCATTAATAAACGCTAAATATGACGTTCCTTTATTCGCCCACGTTGTATAACAAATACCTAACGTAATTAAAAGGAAAAAAAGAGACGCGATGAACAACGTTCTTTTTATATCGACGTCGATCAATCGCGCAAAAGGTTTTAACGTCACAATTTTTTCTATTGGCAAACTCAAACAAGAGCGCACAGGCGCTATTTGAGGACGATGCGAAATAAAACGAATTCATTTACAAAGAAAATAATGGCCCGCTGAACGCAAACGTCTCCCAAAGTTTGAGAAGCCTGAAAAACTCATCTGCGTCTTTGTCGACGCTCGATTGAAGAATAAGCGGGAAAAAATCGTTTCTCGAAAGGCCACTTCAATAAACCCGACAACAAAAATTAAACCGCCCATCGGTTGACTTCGAATTAAATCGACAGGTCAGTAAATCGCCTTGACTAAAAGCCTCCTCACGCCAACGCGACTCCAAGATTAGTGAGCTTCGCGATCCGAAGGCAACGTTTCTAACCTTTTAAACGAAAACGTTGGATCCAATTTCTCATCCTGCGAAAGACAAGATGCAGTTTGTAATTCAACAAATTTAGTCGTGTATATTCACTTATATACCGAAATAGAAGTTGGTAAATCAATCACATTCGAGTGTTGACTAACCCATGGAGGAATGAACGACGACCCAAATGAAAAAAATCCAGCCGGAGGATCAGTGAGACCATTTAGGTTTCTGAAACAAAGCGAATTTAGTTACCGTCTGTCCAGCGACGTCCAATTTCAATAAATATATCTGTCGAAAATAAGCAGGTCGACGAACCGAGGAGATACACAGCAACGATAAAAGGATAAAATGCCTGAAAGAAAACCCACCACCCGCTCCTTTGTGCTTTCTAGGGCGTGAGCGCGTGGGCGCAAAAAACGCGTCGTTGCGAAAAGAAAAGAAAAACCCTCGAGCAAAATCAATATACCCTCCCTTTTAACCTTTAGTTTACCAACACGAGGCAACCGTGACTGATGGATTTTCGGTCGCGAGTCCCCTTGAAAGAAAACTCAGCCATGTGCGCTAAAATAGCGAACCAAGAAATCCTTGTAAGCCGATCGATGGCACATACCTCCTCGAGTGAGTGAAAAGGCGTACACGTAAACCTGCGCACCATAGGGATCAGCTCGACGAAAGAATACTTGTATCCGTGTTTCTCAATGCAAAGTAAACAGCTACGAGTGTGTCCTCGAACTTGATTCATTAGACTCCTCCAGCAAAAGTGTCATATTTTAAGCTCGACTCCCACCAGCATGTTAGTCTGCGATGCGGAATAATTAATATAACCCATTCCTCATGCTGGCCGCTTTAAATCGATAACGAAAGTGAATTAAGGAGTATTGAGTTTCATCCCGTTAAATCTAGATACCTTCTTTTTCGTCTATTTTCGCTCTCCGTTTCTGAACATCTCCGGTTAGCTGAGATCCGATCTGGTTACTCACTGCTCGTATTTGGAATTCGATTTGTGTTTCGTGTACTCTCGATGATTCGTAGCTCTTGCCAAATTAGGAAGTAATTTTTTTTTTATTCTCGAGAAAATTGAGATATAGGAGCATTCTTACCAAGATATGCTGAGTATCGAATTGCTTATTGTACACAAACTCATTGTTTCCCAATATGGTACCCAACCTGTATGTGCTGTTTCAGTTGAGTTACACCCGAAAGGAGATTATCTCCTTTTAGTCTCGGACCGCTGTATCGATTAATTCGTTGCCTTCTGAAAATTTCACCCTCGTGTGATTGGTTTTCCCGTTTCTCTTGATTGCCTAGATTCTCGTAGTGGCCCATTGTAAAGATGGAGTCATCACCCAAACCTGATAACATCAGAGAAAAGTTCTAGGGCGCTATATCGAATTCGAGTCGATGGCTGAAAGGACGACTACCTTGGGAGGGACTCAGGCTCATCATGAGACTTTATCGATCCCAAAAAAATAATTAAAATGAAGAGAATAGACGGCACTCCGTCATCGTTACGGTAGAAAGGAGTCGAAATTTTCCGATAAACCTAAAGCGTAGCATAATGGCATACGTAAAGGATACCCGTCATTACCCAACATCCCGGTTCAGAGAACAATAGTACCCGTATTAATTTCTATTTCAGAAAGCGTCACACGCTGGAAACCTGACGTTTCGCCAGTATTTCATCGCAAACAAGTACGTACACAGGCCGTGCATCATCGTGACGTGAAGGTTGGTAGATAAATAAAAAATAAATAGATATATACTTTGCGGATCGTGCATCGAGTACGAGAGGCCAAGTAGAGACCGTCGTACCCTTGTCTTTTTTTTTTATACCACGCACACGCCTAATACGGCCGCGACGATGGTGACGTGATGAAATCCGTGCACCGAATGAATTCCGGCCGCTTTTATCGGCGGCTGGTGTGCGTTTATTGCTCGCTCGATCGTCGGTCAGTGGTAAAACTGGAGAATCGAGCGGGCTTTTCCAACGAAGCGGTGAACTTGCAAGGGTGGCGGAGTGGTTCAACAGTAGTGAACGAGAAAGGTAGATAGAGAGAAGGTGGTGGTGGTGGAGGAGATGTCGGGGCGAAGAGATGGCAAGCTAGGCGAAAGTGGAGGGGTACGAGAAGCGCCACATATCGACCAGTCTGCGAGGAACAGGCGTCAGTTAAGGACAGAGGTCAAGGTCACCAAATGTACCACGTCGCTAAACCGCTCCTGAACTTCCCCAAGTTCTTCCCCTTTCTCCTGACTTTTCCTCTCGTAATCGAAAAAGATGGCCCCAAGTTCCTTCAGCCACTGACAGAGTGAGAGAGAGAGAGAGAGAGAGAGAAGCGCCCGGATTTTGATAGGGTCGTTGAAGTCCAACTATTATAGCCAGCTAGTTGTAAAAGAGACGTCAGTGGCCTTTTATTTACGTTTTATTGAAGCACGCTCGTTGCCAAAATGGAAACTACGGATCTACGACGTTAAACGCTTAATCTTTGCTGGTCGTAGATTCGCTGTTACGCGACGCGTGATTACGATATACCCGTATCGAACAAAGTGACGAATTGGCAGAGCCGATGAATGACGCGAACGAAACGCTACCCGAGACGTCGACGTTTACATATACTGAAACCAGCATTCGGTTACAGCATCGTTCGACATCGTCGTTCCCATACAACAAAACACACGGATTGGACTTGACCGAGATGCGAAGTTTGTTCGCGTGCGAGTGTCGAGAGAAGAGTTACATTTTACCGTTAAGTTTTAGGAAAAAAGAACTCGCGTATACGGGAGAATATCACGGCAAGAAGAAAAGAAACATCCTGTATTTATCCACGAAACGTGGTTAATTTGCACGACGACGACGACGACTACGCCTCTTTGCTATTCTTAATAACGACAACCTGGAATTTTCAAAAGTCGAAGAAGAAAAAAAATTTTCCCCGATGAATGTTACATCGCCCCCCACCACGCCCATTACATTATACAATTTTAAGATTATTCCAGCGAACTAACGACCAGCCGTTCCAAGTGGGAAAGAAAAACGTTAGAAAGCATCGATTCAGCGGCGCGCTGTGCGTTTTTTACCTATCACGTATCGACGGATGGTCATCGAACACGGCTTTGAATGGTAGCAATTACGCCTGGATCTTAAGACGTAAGATAATTACGGCTTCGATTTTACATAACTCGCTTGGCAAAAACTCGATACGATTAATCAGTTTCTTGCCTATCATAAAAATAACTCCCGATTAAACGACGTGGATAACAAATTGCTCGCAACGTTAGATATAACGGTGGAATTGACAAAAGAAACGCAATCGAATGACGCGGCGCGTGATACGACGCGCCGATGAATCCGTGATTTTCGGGAAGAAATAACAAAATATTGCCGACTTTTATGGCGCATCCATGGTGTTTATCCCTGATGAAATCAACCGGCTGGATGTGGCCCTTTTACGGCTAAATAAAAGTTCCTCGTCGCGAACACCTCCACCCCCATGCGCCCAGTTTCTGGCAGTTTACTCGGAACGGCGCTCGAAATCTAACCTCAACATCGGAAATGAGAAACTCACCAGATGAGAGAAAGGATATCGCGCTGCGGCGGTGAGGTGCAGAGGGGAGTCGGCGCGATTAAAAATGATGGGGAGCTCGGATTCGATGTAGATATAGGCGCATTTATAAATAGAAACACTCGAGGCTTTACCATTTGTTTGTCCTGTTGCTTCGGTGACAGAACATTTTTGGCGAGACGAATTAGAGGCAGCGTGTCGCGAAAACTGCGTCGTATTTTATGGCAGGTTAGCGACCGCCGCATATGCTTTCGTGCGCGCGCATCACCTCGGATCTCCTCAGGGTCAATGTTATCGTTATTATTGCCCCGACATAATCATAATTCTCTACCATTTTGTTACATTTCGGTATAGCTCCTCTAACGGCGTATCGTTCGACCCCTTCTCATCGCACCGTCATTGCTCATCGCTCTCATTGGTGGGCGTGTGCCGTATGTTTGCTTTATGAGCGCCTAATCGAAGTGCTCGACCAAGCCCGAAACGTTGGTACATCAGCAGCACGTTCCCCCCGCTGTACCTGCCTGGGGGGCATAAAACGATTTGCACTTTGACGACGCGGCGCAATGTATCCCTCGCGTTACTTTCGACATGTAATGTAACAATTAAACGAATCGTCTGACCAATCATTCGGTCAAGTGAAGCGTACGCTCCAATCGAGCGGAATGACACTTTAAGAAACCTAAAGAGAGAAGTTGGCGCAAGGCTGCAAAGTTGCGACAGCGCGAACGATGTTTAGAAATCGTTGAAAATGAACTAGACCGAATTTTTTATCGATTCACGGTACAGCCTTCGGATCCGAGTTGGCCTTTAGTCGGTTTCGTTTACGTAAGCTTCGTTTACAAATAGTGTTATTGATACTTTTCAACTGCTCTCTCTCTCTCTCTCTCGCCCGCTGGATTAAGCTTATCTTATCCGCGCCGAGCAGAAATCACTGTCATAATGTCTCATCAGAGTAATTTGCGGCAACCCGGCAATTTTTATTTATTCGTAGACTTCGGATCTTCCTGATGCATTTTAAAAACTGTTTCATGTGTTTCGACGTTGAAAACCCAATTGTATAAGGTAACCGGCAATGAAGAATGGCAATCCTGGAATATTAAAGGAGCACAGGATAATGCTTAAACGCGTTTGTTTACCACTCGTAAGATATCAGACGTAGACTAGATCCCGTGGGAATGTCTAGGAGACACAGACTTCATAATCACGGTTGATCACTTTTGCGGCCTTGAACTTTTAATTTTGAGTTCTACGACTCTTGTCACCCGCAAACTTTGGTTTCTTCGGTTTGTTTTAAACTTCTGATCTCTGCTTTTAAGAGTAACGAGACAATGGCGCATGTCATCTTCATTATTTCGGTCACCATCGTTTCAAGTTCACTTTTGTAGACTATACCTAGCACTTTCGCAAACTGACTTTCTTCCATTTGCAATTTCATCGGTCGGAACGTGGTAGTCGCACAATCTTCAAGTTTGCATTATCGGTTCACGGCTCGGTTGTGTTTGCACGTCTTTCCCAAGTCGCCTTACAATTAGTTACTACGTGGAATGACCCTTCTAATGTCGCCGACTAGAGTTGATTGCGCAACGACCGTGCAAAGAGACGTTTACTCTCGATAATTATTCGAAAAGTTATGCCAACCAGGGATTCTACGGAATTAGCGGCGGCGGCGGTGGGTATGTGAGTGTATGTCAACATCGTCAATTTACGCTGACAGGTCGATCAGTTCTTTAATTTCGTCAGCTGCGACCACCGACTTTACTTCGTCGAGCATAAATGCCGTAAAAGCGATTTTTTTAACTGGAGGATATACCGTTTTATTTTCATTCTCGGGTTTTCGCGACGCGAATGAATCTGTGACGAATAAACCACAGAGACGTTTAACTCTCTTTTACATCGATCGAAAGTATGGTATCGTAATTTATCGGTCTACAAACCTTTAACCTCTTTGCAAAAAATTCCCGCCATCATTTTATAGAGTGTCGTATAAGGACTGACAACGAAGGCTTTAAAACTTTGAGGCATTAATAAACAATGGCACAAATTTTGTTCCGACTGAAAAAAAAAATAAAAAAAAATAAAATATAAAAAGTATCGCAACCAAGTGCGTCGATTATTGTCAAATACTTATCGACCAGTAAGGGGATTGCGAAGAAGAGGCGGACATTGTAGGAACAATAACCAGCGAGAGTCGTGCGCTCAAGGGGCTATAATGTGACATCACCAACCCGATATGCCGTAAATATATTCGTGTGTACGGGCAAGCATATCGGGTGCTCGAAAAGAACCGGTTTCTGTGCTTTCTGAACGATGCAACGAATAAAAGTGGAATACCAGTAGAAAGTTTCCGAACGGGATTTACAAAATCTTCGCGACGGCAACGGCCCTTGGTCGTCGTTTCCTCGACGTTTTCGGTTACACTTTTGTCCAAAAATATTCGCGTCGCTTTTTTTTTCATTACTTTTCAATGTTTCTTTCGCTACTCGAACAGGATCGCCTTCAGGAAAAACTGGCAGGATTCGAGTCCCGATCGAACGGCAAACTTTAATACCTTTTACAAAATGTACAAACACGTTTCCCAAGCTCTTTTCAGCGACGTCAGCGATGAAACTTTAAAACGTTTCGAAAGGCTCCTGAGAATTTTTCTAAAACAGCTGGGCGCTCTACAATTTTTTGCCACGGGCAAATCGGTGGAGTCACGGTATGTCCATTTTGTATACCGCACGAAGACTCGACGGCGGCGGCGACGAATTTGACGGCCATATTCAATATTCTAGAAGCACTTGGGTACAGAACGAACGCAATTCTCACGCAGCGAAGCGTTCCCTTAGGCGACGTTCCTAACCTTCGCGAACCTAAATGACGAGTTGGATATTCCCAGTCCCGCTCGATACTGATAATAAATTGAAAAACACAAGACTCCGTACTTTTTTTTTCCACCTACCGGTGAAATCACGCGAACGAGCCGCTTTTACCGTTCGTTTCGTGCCTCTCCATTGTTAGCATACATTTTCCCACTTTTTAGCCGACAGAATGAAACTTGATTTGTTCCTTTGTATGCAAAGTTAATAACAAAAATATTGTTTACTAATCGAAGCTACGAATGAAACAATACGGCACTTCTACATCTTCCTGTAATTATACGAATGGGAAATGATTAAAAAAGAAGTCACTTAAAGACCATTCTCAAATTACATCAACATCCATCTCGTTACTCGACATGATGAACGCTTACAAGACTATCTACAATCTGAATGGAGATGGCAATCCATAAACAATCCATTATGAAGGATGACCACAGTGAAATGATCGTGTTAGAAGAAAACCGTACTTGAATGAAACCCTTGGACCCCCCTCCGATTCGTCAACAAGCGAATCCTTGGATGGGCACCAGGGGGGCTAACAGGATGATCAGATTTAGACGAAAAATCGTCAGACTTCCATTAAACGCATCTCCCCCAGCCTCGTCTACCTGATCGTCCTGGATAAGTGTCACTTGAGAACCGTTCCGACTAAACTGTATATTTGGAAAGTATTGTCCGGTCATATGGAAAACCGGTTGGACAAATCCACGAAATCCTAACAAGTATCTTTAATTTTTAGGACTGTATAGGATACACCAATTTATTCAAATGGCATGATTTGAAACACTTTCGATTTCGAAGAACTCCTTTCAAATGACCCGTCCTGAAATAATATCGTCTGACCTTCTACCAAAGAAAGTTGAACTTGAAGTAACTATAGACGAAAGTATTGCAGTGCGCTTTACATAAAATAACTTCTCACAGATGGACGGCAAATTGCAACAAATTTTTTGAAAGGCAAAGTAAAGGTACCTCGATTTTACAAAATATCTTCTGTAGTTGTAATATGTAACCAACCGAACTATTCTATGGGTGTATCGCAATGTACGGTTTTAATATTCCGCGAGGTGCATGGAATACAAAACGAAATATTGCGCATGATAATGTCATGTTGCGAGAGTCGCAAGCGGTGGTGCTGATCAATAATAAAAAGTTTTGATTCCTGTACATCAAACCAACCAAACCTTATTAGTCGACGATTCCTCTTTCTATTTTGGTCCCATCGGAATGCTTCGCCGCATATTCTTAATACCGTATTTCGATTATGTGATGCAAGTAACCCTTCCAGGCATCAAAGGGAAGGCCATTGTTCCTGATCCTGGATCAAAGGGAAGGGGTGTGCCGTGGTAACTGTTGGTGGCATCAAAGGGAACCGATACCTTACTTGTAGTGTAGAGCCAAAACAAATGAATCTCGCAATAGTAGATCAAATTTCAACTGAAAAAAAAAAAAAAAAAAAAAAAAAAAGGGGAACAAATAAAAAAAAGCCGAGATGGCCAGGGAACGACGGCAACCGCAAGCGAACGTTCGATGTTGGATACAAACAATGATGGGGTCTCGGTGCATATGATGCGCAATTCAGAACGCACGAAATGACTGTTACGGAGCGCGTGTGAGGTGACCGACAGCTGTACTTTTGTTTAGAAAGTTGCGCGCGCAAGGCTGGAAGGCCGTGGAAATGATTACGCATTACACAAGCCTGCGCGCGGCGTGGCCGGTCTATGGAATAACCGCAGAGAGGAGTATTAAACTCAGCCAGCCAGCCAGCGCCAGCAAGGTGTACGATGATGGAGGGCACCGCGATAGACAGAGACGAGACGAGGGGACGCGCAACGAGAAGAGAGAGAGAGAGAGATTGATCGCGATCGCCTCTTTCTCGCGCGTTGTTTTCTGCTCTCGAAGCGACCAACAACTATGGTAACGTGCTCGCTCGTTTAATTCCTCCTGTAACGAGCAACGCTCGCTTTTCATTTTACACAAGATCGGCCGTTAGGTGCTCTCTCGCGGTGCTAATCGTGACGAGAGATTAGGGCTCGTTTATGAAACGCCACATGACGCTTAATGCATAATTCGTCCGCGCGAAACAGGTGTCGCCTCTCTTGTACGGATGACTCTTTATGTTTCCGCTCTTCTCGCGTATTATCGTCGTATCTGTCGTGCAAATTTTTCATCGCGAACATTATTCACGCGGAAGGATAGCAATTACCAATTGACCAGTCACTCGGATTCACGGTGAAAAATATTAACGATTGAAAGGTCCCGAGATTCTCCTTTGCGCGCGGTTACGCGAAACCCCTGACAGGCTGTAATTAATCAATCTTTTGTCCCGCGCATTAATCGTAACCTTTCGTCAGTCGCTCGCGTGCAACAGCAGCGACTTTATTTACTGGGATTGAAGTTTACGGAATCGAGCCTTTCACAATTGGTATTGAGATTTTACACGAACCAACAATCACCTAGTGGTTACGTATCCAAACTAGCAAATATTCCGTGCCACATACCACCCAGGGGTCATGTGATAAATGTTACAGATTTTTTAGAATTTGCAAGGGTTTCCAAATCGATGACCAGTTATCTTTGGGAAATTGAGTGATCGACGTGGTCTAGCTACTGTGTTTTGAATTTATCAGTCGTGCGAGCGATGCACCGATGAACCAACAACACCACCGACACACGCTGGAATTCCTTAATCAGTCTCGATCAAGTGTGTTCACACCTTACTGTTTGCACTTGGAAACTCGACCCTATCCAAGATCGAACGCGCCTGTGTTGGTCGGCCGTGCCGATCACTAAAGTACTGTACACCTGTGAATTCCGACCTGAGCTCTCGGAATACATTCAGCAGTGATATTCGAGGACCTGTTCCGAGCCTTTCACGGTACCGCTTGTTTGACAAAGCGACCAGGGTCGTCGAGACGAGAGCCTTCGGTAACCCTTTGCGTCACGTGGAACTGCTGTTGCACGTACGCGTACTCCCATTGTGTTACTTAATCGAACGATGTTCGAAAACTCTGCCCCCGACCTCCCGCTGCCTTTTATACGCTAGATCATTTACATATTTTTGTCGATCTGCGACTGGGACGTATCCTCGACTACGGTATTTTTTTCAAGCCTTCTGTCCAGTTTCCACTTTATTCGCTCCGCCTAGTTTCGATTACATCATCAGCGATTCTCCAGATTTGAACGAAAACGAATTTTTTAGGTGTTTACCCGTTCATTGTCTATATTCAGAAATTTATTCCCAGTTGGGGAACCGATTCAGCTGACTGATAAATACAGTCCCCCGGTTAGCACTTCGCCGACTGCCCTATTGACATCGCGCGTCATCAAACGGTCAACATCCAAGTGAGCTTCGCTGGCAAATAGGACCGACCATTAAAATCGGCTTCAGGCTAATTCCACTGCAATCTTGTTTGTATTTACAAAATTGTATTGGACCGCAACGGGCTCTCGTCACACATTTTACTATAATTTTCAACACTGACAATTATTAACCAGACAAACCACCGCGAAACCTGAAAATCCATCAAGTGGACATTACCAAAGTTCTGAAAGAGTAATCAAAAAGGTTTAAAATCTGAAAAGAAAAAATCTTTCAAGATTGATCTCATTAAGAGTCTTTGCAGCTGTAAAACGTCCCAAAGTATTAAAAGTTTCTCGAGCCGGCATGAAGGAAAAAAAAACGACAAAGAAAAACATTTATTCGCTAAAAATATATCAAGCAAACCTTCCAACGCCCACCTAAAACGTAAGTTTCTGCCAGACGAGATACCTGAAATCTATGAAAAAAAAAATGTTAAAACTTTGGTCGTTGGGGGCTCGGAAAGTTTTCTTTTTCGACGCTCAAGTGATGTGCGTGATTGGCCGCGTATGTAAAGTCTATGAACTCGCCTCGGATTGTTTTTAAATACTTAATGGCGAACGAATGGGAATTTGCCGAAACTCTGTGATCACATTTGAGAAAAAAAAAACACCACGAAACAAAACAAAAAATACGTCCTATCTATTCGCGTATACAAGACATCGCGACTCGTCGACGGCTCGTCTCGAATACAAAAAAAAAAGAAGCAATCAAAAGATGGACTACAAAAGGGATCGTATAGGGCGCAACTTATGCGTCGGTCGGTGCAGCGCAAAATATCTCGTCTTAACATACTGGCACACAGGAAACAGGAGGCCGAATAAAGAGTTGGAATAAAGAGGCGAGCTTCTCGGATTCGAAGAAAGTGTTCCGAAACTGCGGACCGAAACTGGGGAAGAGTGAAAGAACAGCGGCGGTGGCTCGAACGGATGCGAAAAATACGTTGGCAGGCCTGGTTGCCTGCCTGCCTCCTGCTGTTGACCCTGAGATATCCTCTTGGTTCAGCTGTGCGTCTATGATATAACGCGAGCGAAAGTTGCTCTCGAAAAGAATTACGCACTACGCTCTCTCTCTCTCTCTCTCGCTCCTTCTCCGTTTCCTAACTGTCCTCCGCTATGCGCGAGACAAGAAGACGAAGCGTATTAATGCGAGCGCTAATAGAACGCGATTGCACGCTGCGGCGCGAATTCGCAAAAACGAAATAGACTCTATTTCTTATACGCTTATCCACCGGTAACGTCTTTCGTAATGCGCCGTTTCGTGTTACTTAATTCGTATTTTTTTTTTCAAGTTTCTGACCTCGAATCGTTTTCTGTCGTCGTTCGCGTACGACGAAGACGCCGTTGGAAATACGCGGAAACGGCAGCGCCCCGTTTAGGAAAAAACAAATTTCCGAAAAAAAAGGGAATCCAATCAATAATGCGTAATTACCACCAACCGAAAGCTTCGGTGGAGAATCGATACGCTACCGGCGCATTCGGAAATCTCGCTTGTCAACCTACCCACAGAAATCATATTCTCACACAATTCGGCGTCCTTGAGTAGTTAATCGTCGCGCACGATAACGAAGTCTACCGTCTTCGTTTATCAATAAACAAATGAATTCGATCATTCTCGACGAGTGCGACGAAAAGGTCGTACCAACCTTCTTCAGCGTGTTCGCAGTCGCGTCACCGATTTCAAGTGCACCAATGGCGCCCGTTGGGAATCCCTATTCGAAATGAGCTCACGCGACGAGACCGTGGATACCAAACAACGTTTTAACGCATTAAAAGAGAAAAAAAAAGAAGAAAAAAACTCATTTAAATCGTCTCGCATCGGGAAACACGATCGTGACATTCGCGAATCGCTCTTTCGTCATTCTGAACGCACTCGCCGATCTTGCGCGGACCCGCCTATTATCCCCACCACCAGGCCGCCAATCGAGGACCGACCCAGGTAATGCACCAACCAGAAGGCGAAACTCTGCCTCGACCTCTATCAATATACCTATATGTATGTGTAACTGGGTCCCAACAACATAAATGGAGATGAGCACATCGAGAGATCCACTTGTTTAACGTCGTGGGAATATCGGGTTTTCCCCCGACAATTTCGCAAAAATTTC
Organism: Trichopria nigra; assembly: GCA_030522945.1. NCBI lineage: Eukaryota > Metazoa > Arthropoda > Insecta > Hymenoptera > Diapriidae > Trichopria > Trichopria nigra. Next base: position 18,177 of record JAPYZR010003432.1, read on the forward strand.
AGCAGTTTTTATTTTTCTCTATCTACGACAGATTTTGTTTGTGTTTTTTTTTCGTACTGATCAGATAGAAACCCAGCCCACTTGCGAATAATGAAAATTCAAGAGTCCTGAATAACTTATAACAAGACAAATCTATAATTTTCCCTGTTCAACTCTACATTGCTTCCTCCTACGTCCTTATCCCCATCACCACGAGGTCCTTGGGCCATCCATGTTGAATTATATTCGAAATAATAGTGCCCGCGTGCGCGAACTGCTCGGACAGGTAACGAATGCTCCTTTGGTGGGGGTAGAAGATTAGGACTGGGAGTCGCCGTGTTGCCAAAACGATGACTTCGCATAGATTCGGTGAAAACTTGTGTTTTCACTTTTTAGTCGCATCATTCTCCAAGGGTAAATGATTAATTGTCCGAGATCTTTCCTTCTTTTTCCTATTATTCCTAAAGTCCAGTAAGAGATATTGTTTTTCCAGGTGGTAAACCATCTTCTTTACATTCCTCTCCAATATACCCCATCTACACCTCGTCGTTTTTTATTTTCAAACGTATGGCCCTAATAGAATTGAAAAAATCTCTTTATAGACCCAACTCGAAGCTTTTACCGCCGGTTTACGTTCATCGCGTGATGATGAAAAACATTGTGCGAAAGATGCTTTTTACGACAAGGGCGGACGATCGCCAAATGCCGGCGACCATTTGTTGCCAACCTTCTGACTTGAACTTTGTACCTCGATATATAAATGCGTATATCGCATCGTGCGAATCGGTGACCAAACTGCAATGCGAGTTTCGGATAAGTTTAAAAATAAAATTGCATTCCACGATACAACTTCCGTTATCTCCGGGGCGTCTGTCCAACTTTACCGGACTACGTAATACTTTTCAAAACTTTTCATTGTGTGCCTTTCTTGAAGCTTCATTGAAAGTTGTGTATACATATATAATATATATATATTTATTTTTTTACTAAATTAAATAATTCATCATTTTCCGCTTCTTCTTTTTTTTTGTATCCTCTCATTACTGCTTTTTCGTTCCGCTTGCGAAATTCCGATCACGACATTTCTAGGAGAGAAGCAACACGCATCATGCATATTTTCTCAGGTTAATTCCTTGAGAAAATTTCGCATAAATTACATTCGCTAAAAATAGCAATCGATTAACGATTGCAATTTCTCTAATGCACTTGCAGTCCACATTGGAAATATACGTAATAACTCCTTCTTCTTCTTCTTATCGATACAATGTACGTAAGTGATATTTTTACTTCTACGTAATCTTCAAAGTCTTTCTTAATCTCGATCCTCGATACTATTGTCTTCGGAATCTTTGCCAGCAGCGCGCGCCGTCAATTTTTTTTTTCAAACCTCATAATCCAGGTATATCAGTTCGCCTTGTAACACTAACACGCTTACACTCGTCGTTAATTAGTGTTGCGTGAAAAACAGAAAATAAAAGCGAGACAAGATGACCACTATAGTGCCCCCCGCGAATTAATTTTGGAACGCGCCATATACAAGGGAGTCGCCGCTACTTCAATTGGTATAAAGAAAAAAAAAAAACAATCATTTGCATTGCCCGTATTTTTTAACAAAAATATTCCATCTAATTCGACATTCGTGCTCTTGTTATTCCCGTCACTTTTGACACGTTTGCCGATAGAAAAAGAAAAAGAAGCTTAAGACAATTAGCGCCTCATCTACGCGAACTGCTTAAAGCGACGCGTTCAAACAAACGTTTTGGATCGATTGTTTTCATTCCCTTTAGTGTCTTTCGCGTTGTGTCCACCTGCGATTGTCCGTCGTGTTTTCCGTACGTTACGTGCGCGCGTTCGTTCCAAATTCTACAAAGCGTTATGCAATGTTTACTAATTTATCTGGCGATAATGCGTTACGTACATTTTAATACGCACCTACGCATATTTGCACTTACGTGCGTTTGAATATATCATACGGAGGCTCGGAAGAGAAAAGATCTCGAGCCGAAACGAGCAGTCGATTCGTGGAATTTTTTTGTTTCTAATTGTTGTTTAATCATTTTAAACCGTGTCTTGAATTTCTTACGAATATAATTTCGTTTCGCCAAATTATCGTCGCCACTTCACTCGATTATTGTAAATCGGTATTTTGCGAACTGCCCCCGATACAGGGTTCACCGTCCTTGGTGTTGGCGCCTTACCTCTGGGCTTGGCGACAAGCTGCCGCCATTTTTAATTGAGTACTGCCCGTTTTTATATCGCCATGCTGAAAACTCGGGAAATTGTCAAATTGTCAAGCCGTCGATCTAATTCAGTCGAGAATTTGACACACAACATTTTGTACGCGAGTCATTAAACCTTGTCGATAATCGCATATGTGGTTTCGCTATCTCGAGTGTACTTTCTGTGCGTGTCCATTCAATTACTTGACATGCCTTTACCATGTGGATTCCACACCTGGCGCGGAAGGCCTGCCCGGCATGCGATGACCAAAATGTCCACGAGGAGGTCCACATTAATCATCGACGACCGTTTTGCCGCGTCGCCATTTGCCCGATGCCTTGGCTTTTGGTCATTTCGATTTTCTTCCCATTCCATTTATTTCAGAGGTCTTCATACCCCTAGTAGAAAATGAGTCCAGTTTTTGGCTCGTTTCTATCCAGTTTGCTTTTTTCCCATGTTAAAGGTATCGGGTAACTGGACAGTGTAACAGAAAACTGGACAGGTTTCGATGGACTGCGAGATTGAATGTTAAACAACGATTTTCCACGGTTTATAAACTACCATAATGATGAAATTACCGCGAGCGACGGTCGCGACGATATAAACTCCGCCAAGTGTGGTTCATATATACCTAATTGTCGAGTGCGCCTGCGTGCACTCGAACTCGAAAAAGAAGTAAAACGTAATATTCTTAAGAAAACATGATATATCCCCGGTAATTTCAGTGCCCAATCACTCGCATTCGCTACGTATTCGTACGGGCGATAATCGCGAACGTTCGCCGCCATCGCCATTATGGCGGCGACCGATTACGCCGAGCGAGCGAGCGACAGTAGGTTGCGTTTAAATGCGAGACTCACCGATCGCCAATCGACATCGTCGAATTTAGCCACATTTTTGCACTGGCTTTTCGCTAAGGACCGGAGAATCGCTGGAAACGGACCGAAACAATGCGGTTGGTCGCTGTCGGTGGCTCCAGGCGCACGACATATTATGCTAATTCGCATAACACTTGGCTGGTTGGTGCGTCGCCAGTGAGATTGCACGATATGTAATTCGTTATGTAAATCAATGCTGATAAGATATAATGTTTACTCTGCACTGCTATCTGCTGCTCGTCATTTTAATCAAAAGCCACCAAAACAAGATTCCACCGAAATAAACGCGCGGCAGCAGGTATACTCGTCCCATACGAGACTTTTATCCGTTTCTTTAAAAAAAGAAAACAATAAGCGCGTCAATCACCAGGTGCCTTGATACTTGCGTATTGTGACCTGCCGTCGTTCTCGTTATTTTTCCTCTTCTTCTTCGTTATACCTTTCCCTGATCTTAAGATTCTTTGATGTTAAATTCGCTCATTTCCTCTTAAGGTCGTCAATCTCGTCAATGATGTTGAAAAGTGTCCGAAGCCAGATCGGGTGTACTTTGAAAGTTGAATTACAAAAAATATATGCTGCAAATGTTAGACGAGAGTTTTCAATCCATCAATCTCACTAGGGATTCCACAATGGCAGGCCGGCCACTCTTTTCAGAATAAAGTTCCAACATTTTGTCTACGGAACCCGCGACGAACTCGAGTCGATCAACGTAAAGGCTTACGGCCGCGGGACAAAGACGGCAACCAATCGAGAGTAGGACGCCAAGCGATACGTCACCCTCGGCTTTCTTCGTAACGTGTCGTCGTCGGCTCCGTCCCAGTGTGTAACGTTAGTTAGTATCTTTTCGCGCGTGGACTTCATCGCCTTGGACGCGCCGAGATACATTGCGCGTCGTCGAGGTTCCTTCTGCGAATTGATAAGAGCAGATAGAGCTCGCACGACCCGATCACCTCGTTCTATAATTACTGTGTCACTGCCATTGTCTTAGCTTAAGCATCGCGCTGCCTCGGCTCGCCTCGGTGCTGTTCGGGAGAAGCGCGGAACGTGGCATACTGCATGCACCGCCGCGTGGGTCAATTCAAAAATCGCATTGGAATCAACAACCTTGTCGAAACTGACAACTGACACTACCCGCGTGTCAAAAGTGTTTCATACGAGTTTTGGCTAATGTCCTTTGGAATTCTTTGAAAGTCACTTGTCACCGAATGAGGAACTAAACGAGTCAATGTCAAACATTTCATGACAAATCACATAATAATTTTTGCACCACGCTAATGAATGGTATGTCATACAACTTACAGCCCTTGACTCTATAATCCCCCGTCCAGTTCGTGATTGGTCCAGTCCCCTCCAGACTTTTCTTCTTCTTCGAGTTATTGAGCAACTGTCATGGTTGCTATTATAAAACCAAACTAACGTTTCGACCGTTGCCGAAAAGTGGACTGGACTTGTACGAATCGCTGCGCGACTTCACTTTTAAGTTGTAGGCCACCTAGCGGTGAGCCGGAAAAACTCTGGGAATGTTTGCATTTAGGGTGTATTTTCTACGAAATGTAATAAATGACAACCATATCGTCAGACTTCTTTTAACACATTTCTTTTTTTATGTCAGAGCCACGATAAATGTCTCAATCATGGATTTAAATGAGGACAACGATAATGACGGTGATGATGATAATGTTGGTGGAAATCATAACGTTAACAGTCATTGTGGTATGTTCTCGAAAGACGTTTATTCAGAGTCGTCGGTATTGACGCGGGAATTCGTGCCAAACCTGGAAGCCTGGACGATTGCGGAGAAGTAGAGTCTTATTGCATTAACCCATTTACATCATCGATCTCCTGCAAACTGGTCCATAGAGAGGACTGTGTTTCACCCTCCACACTCTTCATCCGCTGTTATATCAAACATTTTATAATACATGCTTCAATTCTAAATGAATAGAAATTTTCCATTTTATCCACCGGCATTGTTTACCGAAAAAAAACCCAATCAACTCTTCATGCCATTTTCGTAACCAAATTACACGCCTCGCACGCAACATCTCAATCTCCTATCATTTTTTCTCGAAATTTTTTTCCTCCCCCCCAATTAAAGCAACGCACAATTGTCTCGGTTGATTTCTAATGGTTCTAAGGAAACGGATCGCTCCGGAAACACGTATGTGCGTATCCGGCGATCGATTCTTCGCGTATCCTCGGAACGCCTGGACCGAAACGAGGCGTTATTAGTTTACTCTGACCGCTAAATACAAACTTTCGTGAAAGGACAAAGCGAAAAATAGCCCGGATGAGTTCCGGTGTTTCGAGCCTGCCGAATTATGGCCGAATGAGGCTGCAACTCGAATGTGTGCCCAAAACTAATGGCCCATTAACGTAACTTGGCCTTCTTCCTCCTCCTCGAATGAATGTGATGATTTTTACATTTTTAGATTTCTTTTCGGAAAGACGATCGTTCGAAAGCCTCGTGCATTTCGTCGAGTCGAAAACGATAACGTCTTTGGGCAATATGGAGCCTGCTAGTTCGAGCGAGTCTGGCGTGGGGCTGAAGTCAGCAGCTGACGCGATGCGGTTTTTTTTTCAGCGCCGCCAAGTCGTGCCGATGCTAAATGTTTTTAGATGCATACTTATTACCGTAAAGAGTTGACTTGCATTTCGCGACCAACCGGAAGTACAGTCATGCACGACATTAAAAACTCTACGTTTTCTTCATTGCCAGAATCGCTTATATTTTCCCATTGTTTTCAGGATTCTTCTGTGCATTTTAATAATTTTTCGTTCTGTTGCATCGTAGTAGCTTTTCAGTCCTTTTTACATTATTTTCGCTTTCAACGACATCTAAACAGCACAATTCTAGTTTGAACCTTCGAGTGTCGATGTTTATGGCGATTCGATTTTCAACGTTTCGGCCTCTTGCGGGTCTTCTTTTTCAGTACTGATACCGTATCTTCCAAGCCTTAATGCAATTTAACTTTTCAAACATGTTGATGGTTTTCTTTACATTCTAAAATATTAAAATACAATTGAGTTTCAGAAGTAAAGCGTTATAACACAATAAAAGGATCGAGTAAGTAAGAAAATGTCTTATATGTTGTTCATGGATTAGCTGACTGCGTATGTACTGATTGTGCATTTATAAATGTTTGGCTACCGCGAACAGAACGCTGAAGAAATAATGCTGAATCGAGCTAGGCTAAAAGACTATACGCACGCCTCTATCCGGGACAGGTGACTCGGTAAGGTTTATTGACTTCCACCCTCGGAAATAATCGATAGGTCCCTTTTTTTACTTTTGGGGAGTCCAACTGGGGCCCTCGTTTCGCACTGTCGATATTGCTCGCTTCAAGAACACCAGTCTGATGTGATCAGGACAATGTCGTCACGATAAACGAACTTCCATATTTTTCGTGACCGCTGATATTACAATCAATGATAATGCTCCATCGGTCCCCTGAACCCCCCGAGTAACGCAATCCTTCCGCAGCAACGCTATCCTTGAGAATTCGACTCTAAAAAGCAACGTTAATTCCTCATTCTATATTCTATGAGCCTTCTGTCCCGCGTTAAGGAACGCCAGGGCCCTTCACAGCGAAATACGTACGGGGAACTAAAAAATCTGAAATTCAGTAAGCACGCTCTACATCTCGGAACGAAAAATTTCGCGTGCGGCGTCTGCGGTGGAGCGAGAATCGACCGACCGAAATACTGCGCAGTTCTCGGTCGTTGAAAGGCTCATACGTCACCGGCAGCCTCCTTAAAATTTGATCAATGAAGAAAAAAAAAAAAAAACAAAACAAAAAAACAAAGAGATACGACGACGTCCTCCGAAGAAGACTTGCGCCGGTGAACCGGTATGCGGCATCCGCCGAAACTTTTGGTCCTAGTTTCGTCCGAGTAACGTCGTAAGGAATGATGTGCATCATTCGAAACGACGACGACGACGACAACAACGACGACGACGAGGAGGAGGGTTCTTCGGTACTCTTCGTGTGGCGCCGAGCTCGTAGCGGCGCGGCGCACAGAGAGAACGAACACGAGCGGAGCTGCGAATGGCCTCGGCCGCGGCCGCCGCGGAGATGCGGAGATGTGGCAACGCCGCCGCGACGGATCTATATCCTCAGACTTGTCCACGTGACTCACTCACTATTCGGGAAATATCAGGCCGATTCCGCCTTGCTCGCTCGCGCGTCTTCTTTCTCTATGCCGACTATGCCGCAGCCCCCTCCCCCTCTTTTTTTTTTTTTTTTTTTGTTGTCGCGGTCGCCTGCGTGCATTATGCTCCGTTCTCCGCGGCGAGCATCCGATAACGAAAACGTCGCTCCCAAGTTATAAGGAGAAGGCGCAAAGAAAACAAAAAATACATTCTAAAAGGTTACGGATCGCCTCGCGAAGAGTTCAACAGCTGCTTCGCGCCGCATTGGAATTCGTCGCGTTAAAAATGTACTCGCACTTTCGGGGCCGGGAACGTACATACGCATACACCGACGCCGTCCGTATATAATGGACGTGCGTGACGTCGTCGGACGTTTCGAAAAATCTCGACACGAGGAGCCGCCGCCGCAGAGTTGCGTCGTCGTCGTCGTCGTCGAGTTGAATGCCGCGCGCGATGGATGTGTGTGTTATTGCCCTCCGCGCGTTCTGAACGATAAGGCATGCGCGATAATGACGCGTCGCATACGTAACACGCCTAGAATCTATTTATTGAATTTGCGCTGCTGCTGCTGCTGCTGCAAAACACTGGCGGGTGACCTGGTCGGAAACATGGCAGGAATGAGAAACAAAAAGAGCGACGCGCGAAAGTCGATGGATATGCGTTCGTAAATTACTGAACGGTGACCTTTGTACCGTTTCGTCGTCCTCTTCCCTATAAGATTCGGGCGCGAACAATTGAAGATCATCGACTCAAGTCTAGAATGCCATGTGTGTTGTAACGCAAACACATGAATGTGGAAAATCATCGTCTGATTGGCTGACATTCGATACTCTACAGGAGTGTTTGAAAATTCAAACCTATTATTACAGGTGTTGATGTTTTTGTAACACTTGTACCGAAAGAAAATGATAACCACCCAGGTCCGGCCAAAATTGTGAAAGAAAAATCATCGTTGTTGAAACGTCAGCTTAAAAACACAAGGATAGGTTTGTCCAAGATGTCCAAAAAATTATGGTGTCCCAATTAGAAATTCCTATTGATATCCACTGACCTATTTTAAGGAGGCTTCAGGGTGAAATCCTTAAACTTCTATTTATAAGTGGAAACCATCAAAATCCAAGCCCCCCGTTCATAACGGCAAACAATTTCCTTTCTAACCGGAAAAATAGGGCGTGTTCAATTACCCGCTTCTTCCGCTGCATGTGCGATTCCTCTCCTGCGGCGCATCTGCACTCCACCGTCGCCGCAGGTATGTAAACATCATCGCGTCGATCTCAATTCTATCGTGAAGTGAAAAACACTGTAGATACTCATCCCGACAAGTGCTCGAGTATTAATGGCAATATTTGCTATTTCCTTCAGATTACGGCATTATCATCGTATCGCCTGTTTTATTGGTTTAACGAATTTAATTACTTTACTTACCTTACTTTCCCAAAATCATAATTTCCAAAGACGTAACACGATATACTAGATCGTTAAAAAACAACGAATTAAGAGTTATAGAGAGGAGGTGTCGTTGCGTGGTGGTGGTCGACAACGTCGCATACAAAGCAAAGCCGGTGTGTCTAATAGGTTCAAGGACGAAGGAGTCGTTAACATTTGTCGCAATGGAAACCAGCCCGACGAGGCTGAAAGAACGCGAAGGAAAAGGTGTCGCTCGTGCACACACATATTTCGCCAAGAATGCAAAAGGCGATACATATTGGCTGAGTCCCGCACGCCCGCGTCCGGATATTCGCTTCTCGAAGGATCGCCCGGGCATCGCCGCCGGGTTGATCGATGCTCGAAAAAAGTCGACTATCGCGCGGGCCGTTCAAAAGTCCCGTCCCCCATTCTAGCGATTCCATCTGCCCGGTCCGCTAGTCTTAGCTAATTTTCGTCTTTCGATCTTGCCCATTTCAAGTGTTTCAAGATTTCTTCAGACGTCGTCTTAACCTTTCCTAGGAAATCTCTGTTTCTTTGTACAAGTAAATATTGACATCAGGGTAAGGTCGAATCTAAACGCTCCTCGTGTTGTACGATTGGTATTAACAATAGCACCTGATCGAAGAATCGGAGCAATTGGGTTCCAGAAAGTTTTAAATTAAAAATTTTCAAAATACTGCAATAAATGCTTGCTCGATCCGCCGATATCTTTTCGCGGCAAGTCTTTCCAGGCAATTAGTAAGAAATCTTGAACGACGTCTTGTTTTCAACGACACTTTTTAAAGTTTTTCGATTTGGCGAATCGGAAGCTTCCAGGCCCGATGTGCTGGAAGACGTCTTCGTTATCCGCTCTAATTACCTCTTTCGTTCTTATCGAGTAATTTCTCGACGTCTCCCATTATTTTTATCACCACCCTTCATTTCTTTCAGTTTGCACTTATGACGACTTGGATTCAAACTCTTCAATTCCAGATACGATTTTTATTTCCACAACCTGCGATTACTTTGAAAGTCCAACTGTCACTTTGGTACCTCGTCACTTTGCCGTCATTGATGATTTCCATCTATATGCTCAACGTACCCCATTGATAATCATCACCATCACCGTCATCGTCATGACTGATCTTCGACGTCATCTTCAGCCTCTTCAAAGCAAAATATACGATCGTCACGTTTGCACCTTCAATACTGCCTAGTGTATCGCACTCGCTTTTCGTTTCATCGATAATACGACCGGCTGGAAAGACGCTCGACACTTGGGACGCTTTTGCACGATTTGCATTATCTGGATTATGTCATGACGCTAGTGCCGTCGTACACCGGACATACGCGGAACGAAACATTGTACTAATTGATAAGCGCTTTAAATAACGGCCGTAAGTAACGGCAATACGTGAATGTTGCAATTAGCCGCTAATTGCGCGCACTTTTTAAAGTTTCCGATTTGGCGAATCGGAAGCATCGAGGCCCCAGAGCGAGGCTGGGGGACGTCTTCGTTATCGTCTAATTATAGTTGTTAAGCGACTTACGAGTCGCAATCGCCTAGCGCTCCACTGAAAATTAGTAATGGTGGTAACTCGGAGGTGAAAGATACGCGCCGACGGGCGTTTGCGACATTAAACCGTGTCACATTTCCAAATGGCGTGTTTTCTTACGCTATGGCAAAAATAAGTCAACTTTTCAAACTGGATGATTTCCGAGAGGAGGAAATGATCGATTTCATCTTACGACTGAGGTTCAAATTGAGGAAGTCGTCGGAGGATACTTTACTTCGTGCCGCAAACGTAAATTGAAATGTTGACGGACAATGGCGAGGGAGGAGAATGATCGCACGAAATATAAAAAAGTATACAACACAGACTTTCTTCGCAAACGAAGACCGATTGTAGCACAATTCATGCAAGACGTTCGCTCATTAGAAGTGCATCACTGAAAGTTAATGAAGCTGAAACTGGCGCACAAACCACGCGACACGCGTTCAATGCAACGGTTCTCAACCATTCTGTTGAAAATGTAGTAGCATGTAGCTCCTCTCGTGCGCGCGGCCACTTCACCAGCCGTTGATTGGATGAAATATAAACAGATTTCTTTCCAGTCGCGGTCTGTTTATTTGTTTACCTAATTTCACTTACATTTTCGCAGTATTACAAGAAAGTACCGACTCCCATTATTTAAGGACGAAAAGTGGTGATTTTCACAATACATCGGGTCCTGTCGGAGAAATGTCCTTTTTTTTGCTTGTGCTCTGCTTGGGGCAGTAGAAATAAACTTTTATTCGTGATTGTTCGTTGACGTTATTGTTCTTCGTCCTTTTCCGTACTAAGGAGTTTCTGAATCGTTTTACATTATTTCGTCATCGAAATTAGTATCAGTACGGAACCGATATAATAGTTGATGTAATTTGCGGCGCTCTGCGAAAATGTGACATGTGAATCAACGTAAAACCAGTGTGTAAGGCTTTTTGTACAAAACAATGTAACCAATCATTTTTATGGTTGAAAGCCGCTGCGTTAGACGCGCGTGTCGCGCGATTGAGCGATTTGGCTTTGAGCATCGGTTTCGACGTCGTTATGTTATATTAAATTCATGCGCATGTTAATTTAGTGACTCGTTACAATTTGTTCCAAATTTGAATAAATTATCTACCTGAATCACCGCCGCTAGTTGATCGAACGCGTAACATTGTGTGCACTGAGCAAAAAGCATTCTTTTCGTGATAAATAAGCAGAAACATTGCAATTTTAACTGTACTCGTTTCAGTTGTATTTTCAATCTTTTTAATTTCATGTTACGAACAAAAAGTTGGATTGTCATCACCGCCCGGAGAGATAACTGGGCTACCAAAAGGCGAGGGCGAATCGATCGTTATCAAAAACAGAACCCTAGCTTCGAAGCTATATATGACCTATATATATCTATGTGTCGGGACATTTTCATTCATCGGGTCTGCCCCATTCCGATTTCTTCGTCCTTTTACGGCAGAACAACCTCCCCCGACATTTTTTTTTCTCTCGTCATTTTTATCGTACTTGACTTTGCCTTTAACTTGTGCCACTCGCTCCCTCTCTCTCTCTCTCTCTTTCTTGTAAAGAAAAACACATACACCCACACACGCTAAGATCGCAAACGGCGCAAGAGAGCCTACAGAGCGGTGCCGAGTCTCCTGCGCAATTATTCTACATCGTGTATCACGTGCTTCCTCGTAGGAGCTCACTAATTGCGAAACGCACCGGCTAACCTGCTAATGAGATTTTTTAAAAATACCAAACAGTTGTTAACTGGAGTTCTTCAAACGAGCCTCGCTCGCACGGCGATGTTTCTCTTTTCCACCTATGGAAAGGATTTTTTTCTTCCTTCGAATACACGACGAGTGAAGAAAAAAAGAAGAAAAAAAAATTATCGCCGCATTTTGAGAGAGCATTCGACGACGCAGAGGTACCTCTATACACACCACGGTGTAGCGATTCAGGGTTATATGCCAGCCGAGTATCCGGGCCAAGGCTTTCCCCCCTCCATTGTGTGTGTGTGTATGTGTGGTGTGTATATACTCTTTTCACCGCCGAATCTCGCTCGCAGTGTTGTCGAGATGCGAGTATCGAGGGAGAGAGGCTTCACAGATACGACGGATGGACGAACGGTGAATGCGACTTGTCGTAATTTGATGGGAAACGCATTGTTATAGAAGTGAGCCGAAAACTGAAAGTTACACCTGTAACTACTGGTTATTTTTTTTCCCCCATTCATCGGGGGAGAATCGAAATCGTTGACAATCAGTTTCGATTTTTTTTATTTTTTGATCAACTGTATGAAATATTTTACTCTAAAGTTTTAAGTGTATAAAGAACAGCAGCCGTAGAACCGAAGAAATTATTGGTTTCGAATGATAACAAAGTTGTTTTCTATCGCGCTCTTATCATTTTTTGACTATCGTTTCCGTGTTATCTTTTTATGTGAACACAGAGAAATTCTTGTCAATCCTCGCATTTCGAATGCACTTAAAGCGCTCGTCTTAAAGTACCTTTAGGATAAATTCTCAACTATATACTAATCGTTCGGTTCTTATCGTTCGAGTACTCCCGTAGGTGCCATTACTTGTCGTATAGGTGTTTTCGGATGGCCTCGACCCTTCGAATTCGACAGTGAATACAGACTTCCGTTACGAACAGGCCGACTCTTGCGGGATTTTTTTCTTTTTAAAGCTTATTGTCGACTTTGATAAAGGAAACTTATCGGCAACCTCTCGATCGAGAACGCATTGTTCCGTCGAAGGAGAAAAGAAGCGTACACGAAGGTGTAATAAGTACGTTGCTCGTTTTATCTGCTTAATCATTTTCAAGAAGACATTGCGTCGAGAGGAATTATTTCGAATTAATTAGCACTTCAAATTGCTCGAAACAGTGATTCTATACACATATAAATAACAAATTTTTGTATCATTATTACTAATGATACATTACGACTCGCGCGATTCTATCGCATTGACACAAATCGTATATAATTGCAGTTAACATTTACGCCGCTAGGCGCCGTTACGATACTCGCTCTCGTCGTAGAAATGTTGTTGTTTTGTTTACATTTTTTCGCTGCTTTACCGCGAATTCACCATTCTGATTGTATCGTTAATGCAATATAATATATAATACTGTATTTGCACCTGTAAATACATAATATTCGTAACGTAAACAAGGATGTTGACATTGTGGCACCGATTTGTTTTGTGCCGACATCGGCCTTATTCGGATAGTTCGGATATGATCGGAGCCAATAGTGCTCTCCATTCGAAACGTTCAAAATGGCCGGCTATCGGCTATCCAATTGTTATAAAGATCAGTGCGAGGAATTTTGATTTAACGCAAGGTGATATTATATACACATCTCCTTTAACGAATATCTCCCCCGACATCTTTCTTGCGATTTACCCCTTGGAGCAATACATGTTATTTTCATTCTTCTTTCTCCTTGCCGTTGAAAAGAAAAAGTTTTTCGTCTTCGTCACAATTATTAGATTATGCAATTATTCCTAATACACACTGACCCTAATACAATATAATTAAAGCTATATATACACAGGCACCATATATCCGGTGTCGAATCTTTTCTTCAGTTCTTTTTACTTCGCCTGACGCAAGGCGGGCGAAGTATTGAATTCACCAACAAAAATTTTTCCGATTCTTCGATTTTGGGAATTTTTTGGTGGAAATC
>JAPYZR010003433.1:0-20717 GCA_030522945.1 Trichopria nigra
AAAAATAAATACAATTCTTGAAATGGTTACCGTATATGATCCGTATGAAAACAGGTGAAAAAAGAAAATTAATTTTAATTTTAACTATAGCCGAATAAACGGGAGCACGGAGGAGAAATGAGGAGAAGACGGAGCCGGCACAGAAACCGGAGAACGTCACTTCTAGTGTGACTCTCCTGCAGTTTAGTCGGTTTTGTAGAATAGTTTCTTTCGCTTTTTCGCGAGTTTGTGTGTGTGCTGAATTATTTTTCTAACGAATGTGAATGAGGCCCTCACCTTCGGCTCAGCCCACAATGCTCACATTCGTAGAAAAAACTTTTTTGCACTTGTATCGAAAACTAGTATTAATGTACAATTACGTGTTTCATTTGAAATACTCCAGCGAGTATTCTAATTTTGGTTATGTTACATATTATTATCTAATTTATATAAAAAAAAAAAAAACGAGAAAAAAATGTGTATAATTAAAAATAATTTGAAAATAGTTATATGTATTGAGAATAACTTTTGCACTATATTTGTTCTAATCTTGTAGGAGTTTATGTTTCTTGACCCTACTGGTACTCTTGATTGACGTTCTTATGTATCCCAGTAAACGAAAAGGGAATTGAAAGGTAATATTGGCCAATTCCAAATTGTGCAAAAAAGGAATTAGAAGGGATTAAAAGGAATTCGCTTTATATTTATGTATTTTTATTTTATTTTGTCCCAGTACTTTGATAATATAACTGTCCTTATAGCTATCTGTTTTAGAAGATCTTCTAATGGACTGATGTTTTCAACATTATTCACAAAAATGGGAGAGATTTTATTTTTAATGCGCTTTCCTCCATTGCCTCGTCGCCCTGCTTATCGCTTTCAGGCCGCAGCTTCTCATATTTGTTACTGGTCTTTGTATAACCAGTTTGATATTTGTGCTTGCCTTTTCTGTGGGTAAGCACTGTTATTTATTATCTATATGATCAATGTACAGAAACACGGAAGACTTTCCGAACTGTCCGAAGGAATCGTAGTGAATGATCAATGAAGAAATCAATTATCGAGAATGTCTGGAATCCCTCCCATCACCAGTCCCACTTTCGCACCACTTGCGCAAACATCAGGCCTGCCTATTTTTCCCTTCTTTTGACGTCGATGCCGTCGTATGTCAGGGTGACGACATGTGTTCTTTGGATTTGGTTTTTCGGACTATGTATTTCTCGGTCTTTTGCTCGTTGCAGTTTTCCACTGTTTTGTGGAATTAGTTATTGTTGCTTCGGGCATATTGCCCTGTATATATTCATGTTATTTTTTGAGTTTCGAGTTAAACATAAACACACTACTGTTTAACTCCACTGTTAATTAGCGTCTGTGATATCGACTTTAATTTTAAAATCATTGCTGGACAAAATAGCAACTAATGAGTATACTTTAAAAATATTTTACGACAACGATGAGGCACATAATATGGACCAGTCTCAAGCGCAACGAACAGACCATCTTAACAAGACTAAGAATTGGACACTCTACTAACCCACGCTTATCTACTTCTTAACTCACCGCCACCCCAATGTGATCTATGCGATGTTCAACTGACGCTAGATGAATATATCCTACTTAACTGCAGTAAATTCCGACTAGAAAGAATGAAGCCAGTAATACCGACATCAATGCAAGAGGCAGTTGGGCGCCTAATGCACGGAAAGTTCTGGACTTTCTCAAGGAGATCAACGTCTACAATCTAATTTGAACTGTTATACTTCAGACTAGTGAATTTTATGTTTACCAATTTATAAATACTGTAATTTATATAATTTTTTTTTTTATTTTTCTTTTCTCTGATACTATTATTGTGTAAACCTCCATGTAAATAGAGGGTACTGCATCCTCTCTCATCGCTAATTATCTAAGTTATAGATGCCACGGTAATTGAATAAATAAAAAAAAAAAAAAAAAAAAAAAAAAAAAGAGAACAAAAAAAAAAAAAAAAAAAAAAAAAAAAAAAAAAAAAAAAAAAAAAAAAAAAAAAAAAAAATAGTGACGAATATCTGAGAAATATAAAAAAACACCTATACACCGAAAAAAAAAATTTGTTATTTTCAAGTAAATATTTACATGAAACGTATCATTTATGTCACATTTGAGAAGTTGATTTTTGTAAAAAAGTGTTTCACAAAACGTTTCACAACATCTCGGAAACGGTCGACTGATCGCGACTCATTTGTAACACTTCATGACATGACCGCAACGTTAAATATGGAATGTTTATTAAACAATAACGATATATACATATTATATTGAATTTTTTTATAAAATAATAAAGTTTTGAAAGTAAGGAACATGCGAAATAAATATACCCGTAAACCTCTGTTTCCTCTGTTCTTCGTTAAAATTCAAACAATATAAGTGTGACAGTTGATGATATATAAATGGCTCGGAGTTACCTTTTCTATACTGACCACCCTCGAGATAATCGATTATTTTGAAAGCTTAATAAATCGCTTTTTAGCAGGTGGAGATTACAATGCGAAATATCATTGCGGTGGGGTTCAAGATCGCTATACACCCAAATCCGAAATGGTAATAGGCAACTTTATATCTAGCCACGTAATGATGCAGGGAAAATCTCATCAACTGGCGAATCTTATTATACGCGTATTGGCCATGACACCGCCATCCAGTAATCGAAAATGCATTGAAAGGTCAAAAAATGAATTAAAATGAATTCAAGTGGATTGAGATTGATTCATATTTTCTGTCCATTTTAATGCACTTGAATCCATTTTAATTAGTTTTTGGACCTTTCAATGCATTTTAGATTACTGGGGCAGTAAGTTACCAGATTTAATTGACTTCAGTGTTACCAGTTTAGGGAGATTTTCGACGATAGTGGGAGAAGCTTATTCATTGATTAGAATAGGTAAAAGTTCCACCACTATCATCCAAAATCACTGACTTTGCGGTTGTCAAATGCATAAACATTGTTCGTTTTGCAATGCCTACTGGATTTCTCCGAGTTTCTATTCCTGTTTCAATATAGATATACAAATTACATTGGCAACCTCTAACTTAGCCTTTGACTTAGAGCGACTCCTAATCGCTCATACGATACAAAACGAACTATATGCTATATATAAACGGTATCCCTACCGAATCGCGTCTAGATGCAACATAACCTCCAAGGTCGTGTTCAAGGTCAAATTTAATGGCACCGTTATATTTGTAGGTATAGCTCAGTTTTACCACAGATTATTAATCTGTGGTTATTTACTTGCTTCTTATACCATTACTGTTTAACCAACAAGGTTTATCACCATCCTTCACAATTCCACAACAGATAAATATCAACATACCGCTTGTGTACGCGGCGAGACACCCGACGACTTTCGAATCTCGAGGACGAATGCCTCTCGCGCTCTTGCTCTTCTCGCAAATCGTCCGAATGAACAATCGACATCTTCGTTGACTAAAGATGCGTTCGATTTTGGCTTTTTATCGTTCGTTTCTTATATCGTTCGGTATATCGTTCGGTATATTGTACTATAGTTCCTGATCTAAAATAACGAAACAAGTTGACTTACGTGACTTACGTCTTAAGTTCTTTTTATATATGGCGAACTAACTGTCCCGGCCTTTATGCGGGAATGGCTCCTTTATATATACAGTCGTTTCCAGAAAGGTACATACATATGTATACATATGTCGTAACCTTATGTCGCACATATATATGTTCTAAGCGTACACGCGTATGCGAATACACATGTGCACACAAATGTAAGACATCATTTATAACGACTATATCAGTAGTGGTGTGGTGCGGTCCTAGGTCTCATAGTTGGTCAGAGTGCGGATGCACCGAGTGCCGAAGCGACGAAGCGCGAGACTGAACGAAAGGCGACAGCCCGTGAAGGGAGTCGGTGGGCCGAGAGTCAGAAGAAGATCCACAGGAACATCAGGAATAAGAAGGGCTAAATCCCGATCCGAAGGAGGCGGCAGCGGGAGGCGTGAGAGTTTCATATTCAGGCTTCAGGCTCGAAGCTCGTCGCGTGTCGTGTGCGTGCGTGCCGTGCAGTGCCATATCCGTTTACCATTGCGTGCAAAGACGAGGCTTTCGCGCGTGCCGTGCGTCTACTTTAACAAAAGAGCCCGACCGATTTCAGAGTGATACGAGTGGGTT
This sequence comes from Trichopria nigra, assembly GCA_030522945.1. Lineage (NCBI taxonomy): Eukaryota > Metazoa > Arthropoda > Insecta > Hymenoptera > Diapriidae > Trichopria > Trichopria nigra. The sequence goes on from JAPYZR010003433.1 coordinate 4,157, forward strand.
GAGCGTGTCGCGACCAGAGACCTTGGAGAATACGGTGGATCCGGTTGGAACGAATACGCGAAGAGGAGTGGTGCACGTTGAGTCAATCGTTACCTCTCCTAACCTTTCAACGGTTCCGATTTGCACTGCCCTGTGAGAACCTATTGAGTGCGCTTCATTTTGAAGCAGGATGAAGTCGTCGGCGACGCCGTTCGTCTCCTAGCCGAAGTTATTACTTCCTTACCTCCAGGCCTTTCTGCTACCGGTTCTCCATGGAGTCAACATATTTGTCATTCCCATTTTCGTGATTCCCATTCACGGCTAGATCCTTTTTCTTTGCCTGCAATTTTATATATTTATTTCATAAAACCCCTGATCAAAGGCCGGCCACCTTATGTCGCATGAACGAGTCATGGCTTCCGCGAACAGAGGCATTCAGATCGGCTCTGCCTGGTTCCAGAAGAAGATCAATCTTCGGCCTCAGCACCGTGGTGTGCATCTTGTCTCTGAGGAGATACTTAGACAGATTCCTGAACTCTGCCAGTTCTCTGTAGGCCTCTGCCATATACAAAGTACGCAATATTATCAGACAAATCTTTCTTGGCACTTAATTTTAATCATTATGTATTTATTTCTTCTTTTTCTGTTATGTCTCTTCAAAGTTATTTTATAAAGAATTTATTTAAACTTGAATTGTTCAATGAAATGAAATATTTTGAAGCCTTAAAAATCAATTATCCTGAAAATATCAAGAATAGTTTTGTGAATCTCAAATAAAGATATAAATAAAATTTTGTTATTTTAAAATTGGAAATTCGATGACTCTTTTTAAACAAATAATTTATTTTTATATGATTTGAATAAATTTTTTATAGATCGTTGCATGATCGACGTACTATAATTGCAGAAAAATATCAGATGACAAATTATTTTTGTCATACTAAATGAAGAGATGGTCACAATATCTGCATGCCAGTAAAGTTAGTAGCCATATTTATTTAGGGTCTCATCTCAAAACTCCAGATGTGTTTAAATTATACAATAATTCGGCATTAAGAAATTTGATTGAGTAAAATAAATAAAATTAATTTTATTTTAATTCAGAAACAAATTTTATTATATGAATTCTAAAATGGAGTCTTTGGCTTCATATCATATCAGCAATATTAAAATTAACATAATAATAAATTTTTAATATAAAATTGCTTCTCTGATTTAAGCAACATAATTTTTAAAGTTGACATATTATATTAATAAGATATGGATATAAAAACAATTTAGAATTTTGAAGAAAAATTGTATTGCTTTATAATGTTTACACAATGCTGAAGTCCTATTTTTTCTATTTAAATTTATGATGTTGGATTAAGATTTAATTTCTAAGATTACCTCAATTACTTAATTTAACAAATATAAGCCTGTGAATGCTTTAAAGAAAATTGTTAAAGAAAGTGATAAAATTTATCTTTGAGTTCTTCTGTAATAAACTAAAATAGCATGTAGCACAGTGTACAAAAAAATATTAGCAACATTATTCTACAGAACATATTGCTGTGAAAATAAAGCGTGAAACTGGTCAATTTTTAACTTCATTTTCTACAAATTTTGTTGTTCGTATATTTGTCTGATTTCAAATTATTTTAACACTTTTGTTTATTTTGTATTTGACACGTACGATTGCAGATAATAGAAATTATTTTCTGCCAGTACTGAATTTCAAATACAACATAAAAAAATTAAATAAAAATATAAATAACCGAACATATAGGATCGACAGCAGCAATTTTCCACATTTTCTTCAGCTACATATTGTATAAAATTCAAAAATATTTTGTTCGTCATATTTTTTATTAGTACCACGTTGTAACTTAGTTCATGATGCTGAAGTTTGAAATATTGGATTTCAACGAAAATTATCAAAACAAAATATATATGTACTTTTATGTATAAAAAGTAACAAATTGAATTAAATAAAAAAAAATTTGTTGGTTTTCGTTGGACTCCAATATTTTGATCTTCAGCATCAACTCAGTTTTTACTAGAGATCTCGCTTATTTATATATTTTGTTCATTTTTATGTAATAAAATAATGGAGTAACTATTTTTATTGCATTAAAAGAAACATTAATTAATAGCAGGCAAACAATTAATTGTACTTTAATAAAACAAACTGTAATTCAAAGCTTCTTTAAAAGAAAAGTTTTAAGATTATTTGACAATAAAATGAAACTATAGCAGTCTTTGTTGTACAATTTAGGATATGTAGGGTTTAATGGTATTTGCATTAAATAATCTGGTTTAATTTGCAAAAAAAATGAGAGCTATAAACTTTCAAAATCAGTTTGGAGTTTTAAACAGATTTTAATATTAGTGTTTCAATTATAATATTCAATTTAAAAATAAATAAGTATTAAAATTATTTCATTATGTACAACGATATAAATTCATTAAAAACAAATGACTTTAATGAATTATTAACTACTCCAAATTGGCTATGCATATCGTTGTAATCGAAACAGTAGTTATCGGTATAAAGTACAAAGGAAAAGGTAAAAAATGTGTAAAGTAAGCACTTTACGCACACTGTATCAAACAAACATATGTTGTATAATGTTAAAATATATTATAAAATTCTAGAGTACAATAACTTTTGAAATTATACACGACATTGTCTTTTTAGTTCTTCATACATCTGCCAGCCTGGCATTGAATGAAAGCTGGGATCCAGATGTTCGAGATGATATGGAGATGATGCTTAATAAAATAGTTCCTGAAGGAATGCCATATAGACATTGCTGTGAAGGACCTGATGATATGGTAACTAATATAGATATATTATTAAATAATTTAGATATTACTAAATAATTTAGATCTTATTGCATCTATAATTTGTATCCTTGTAAGTTATTGATTTGCTTGCTGTAAAAAATAAACACCATTGTAGCACAGTAAAGCAAAAAAAAGACATAACAATTTAAATTATGAATATAACTCCAAAATCATTAAATGATCCAGATGTAATTTTTTTTAATTTCAGCCTGCCCACGTAAAGGCATGCTTTCTAGGTTCATCTTTAAGTATTCCCATCACTGATGGTAAATTATCGCTCGGTAAATGGCAAGGAGTATGGCTCTGTGAACACCGAGATCACGCAGGCAGCCGTAAATTGGTGTTGACGCTTACTGGGTGCTTGAGCGACTCCGCTCGTAGCCCTCTTAGCCCTGTCAGTCCTATAGCTTCAACAAGCAGCTAGGACCACTCTCACCCCCGACGGCGTGGCAAACGTATGCTACGCCAATCTACCTCCAGTAACGCGAGCTAGCAGCTGCCCACCTTTAAGCCGATCCCAAGAGCACGGTCTGATGACAAGTAACCAGTAGTCTCGAAGGAGCGGCGTCGCGACATAGCGACAGGTAAAGCTCGCGTTTCCTATCACATTCTTGGAACGCGGTAGAAAGCGACACAAAAACGTTGGTAACCGGCACGTCCTCCGCATAATATTGGCTCAAGTTTTGCTATCGCATTCTGGTACAAAGCGTACGATTCTCCGAATTTTATTCAGTACATGTAACTTTATTTCAAGGAAACGATCCTTTTATAATAGCGATGAATTTTCATGAAAAGCGATAATGAAACGAATGGGTAAGCACTGCGTATAACAGAAAATATTCTCAGGCAGTAAAATGTGCATCCTACTTTTCTACATTATGCGACAGCAACTATGTGCTTGAGTACACGCGATCCGGCACAATATTCTTCTAATTCACCGTTTATCATAGGCGTTTTTAATGGCGTTACCATCATGTCGGGGGTGTAAGTGGGATCAAGATCCAAATTTCTTGGCTACGCCACAAACATTTTCACTTTCAAGGCATAAAACTTACATCATCTGTACGTTCAGGCAAATCGTAAATGCATAAGTGCAGAAACCGTAGTATAAAAAGAACCTTATACATATATATATACATAACAGTGGAAATGTCTGTGTCGCAAGGTTCTCAATCAAGAACCAGTAATGCCGAGAACTCTTGTATACAGATCATATGTGAAGTAATATATATAGATATACGCGACTCCACAGCCACGCAAAGGAGCTTTAAGCTTGTACGGAATACGCAAGTGTATCTAGTATACCGTTTAAGCTATTCGTGTTAGGCATTTATCCTCCTTGTCTATAGTATAAATGGTCGTCCGCTACAATTACTAAGCATTGCTTTTGGGCGTCGAATATGCTAAATGCAATTTCATATAACTACGTAAACTATTAAAGCTCAAACTATGTAATAAATGGCTACAATATTACTGCTTGAAGCACGATCTTTGCTGTAATCTACAGCCTTACTTTCAACATATTTTTCGAATCACGATATAGATCAATGGGAATCTGAAGATATATTGGTTGGATTGAGTTGGGTTCGTGCTCCAAGCTTTAGTCATGCCTCAGTAAATAGGGGATTTAAAAATATGATCTTGTTGACAGCATAACATTGCATTTGCTTTCATCGATCATAAATCCTCGAAATACAGTACATTCGACTCCGATGTAGAGAGATCTTGTAAAAATTAAATGGCATATTTGTCCACCTCGTTTCTTGATCAATTTTTACATCAAGAAATCATATATTGCTGATCAAAAATTGAGATCTCAAATTGTACAATAGAATTTCAGTGAGAATCCATAATCTTTGCGAAAGATTGTACATATAACGTATTCAAATATGTATCTCGAAACAGATTTTCGGAAAACATTCTCGCTTTATATTGCTTGTAGGTTTCCCAATGATTTTCATTGATTTTGTAAAAACTTTTATTTTTGCTATGCTTGATTTGACTACTTGAATTTCTAGTTTTGACAGAAAAATAATCGAAATATTTTCTAAGTGAATATTTTTACTTAATGTACAACATAGTTGTCTTAAATCGTTTCCACCCTTTCATTTGCACAAAAATATGATTGCGGAAAAACCAGTTTGTAACTCACATGTAACTTAATTTCGTAAAAATGGGTTACGCGAAATTGAGAATTAAAGAGCATTTCACGTTTTAGGGAAAAATTGAAAGATGCTGGAGGACAGGATTAGGAAAAGGGTACCACTATGATACCTTTGATCTAATGCTGTACTCCAGCATCTTGCAATTTTTCGCGTGAATTTTTTTGAGCGTGAAATGCTCCAATGGAGATTACAAATCTAGCATAATGTGACTCATTCTTTTATTTAAAGTCAAACAAAAGAACTAGTCTTATTTTTATTTATTTCATTTAAAGTCAAATGAAAAAACTAGTCTTATTTTCAATAATTATAATTATACATAGAATAAAATATGTACATAACCAAGTTATTGATTTCAACTCGAAATATTTTTTATTCAAATTTAATTACCATCACTGTTGGATAATATGACAAAAAATTATACTGAAATATAGGACTTTGTATTGTTGATGATTTAAGTAAATAAAAAAAGGAATGACCTTCTCAAGATGTGCGATTCAATTTTAATTCATTTTCATGCTAAATAGAAATAAAAGTTTAATGTCACAGTAAGTGAGAAATTGATATGTTACTTACTGATCTAAAATGATTTTTTATTGTATTTTTTTTTTTTTTTTTTCTATATTTTAATACACATGCTTTGATGTACGTTTATCTACACACTAATTTGTAGGTCGTACCTCGTCAAATCTTTGCCGTAAAATCACGGAAACCTGTCACATCACTAGTGCACTTGAATAAACGGCCTGTGCGAATGCTTGAAAAAAAGTGTGGACAAAATGAACAGCATAAAGGCAATCTCGTCATTTTTAATAGACTCGAAGGATTCTTGTAGGTAAGCAGTCACATGCAAACTGCAAATTAAACGATATCAAGCATATGACTTGACTGCAAATCATCATTCGATGACATATTTGGTATGTGTACGTATGTAAATAACAACACGCGATCCCATGCTGGAGCCTCAAATACATTGACTTCAATTGCGTTAAAAAAATTCGAGGTCTTATTTGCATTATACAAATTATACGAATTACAAAGAATCATTGGCCTCGAGTTTTTTTTCTTCGATAATAAGTGCGAAACGTTTAGTAGTATAAGCTGTTCGAACAGTTTGACGATCGATCTTGTACAATTTTTGCAAGTTTCGAAAGTTTCGAACTGAGTTTTGAAACGAGGTTCTTTTTCTAGAGAGTCCCTCGAATGAGTCTCCGATTTCGAGCTTGTGCTTTGCTTACATATTTGGAATTCTGCTTTGTCATTACGTATGTCAAACCAAATTTTACTCAGTTCAATTATTCTTGCGATGATTTCTAAAATAAAAGTTTACAGACTATTTTTATTCTTTCACGTTTTCTAATTGCTTTTTTTATATTGATTATAAACAAGCTCCGTTTGTAATTCTTATAGTTTTACAAATACTACAAACATGTGAAGCGCATTTCGAACAAATTTTCGACGTGTATAGATTGTAATAATTATAGTAATGCTAATACGATAATGGTACTTACAATAATGTATGAAACTAACATGCAAATTTCATGAATAATGTCAGGCAGCGCACTGTGAGGGAGCTCGGTAAGTGTTGGCTGATTCTCCGAGGGACCCAAGAATAAAACAAAAGAAAGGCTAAAGAACTAGCATCCGATTGATCATTCATAACATGTAGACATAAGAAAAACGCTGTATATATAAGAGCGAAAGTGCGAATGAAGCGCGAACGTGAAATAATTGTAAATGCGGACATAATATATAATGGTGGATGAAAAAAATAAAATAAATTTCAGCGAACAATATAAGGAATGATTTGTTGGCAAGTGACAATATAGTGGATTAGTGGATATTAGGTACTACGTGTAAAGAATCGAAAAGCAATGGGGGAAGAGAAGTAGACGGATGAATAAGAAAGAAATGCAAGCTTTTCGTCAAATCGAATTGCAAAGTCGTGTCAACATGAGAGGAGAACAGGCTTTTCCAAACTGCTGAGAACGGTATGCCTGCGCTTATGTTTATAAAAATAAATAAGTACCATAAATCTTCGAAATTTTCGTTTGTCTGCTCACACCACCAATTACATTACTGTGCTGCGAATCAGACAATGGGTTAGGGGAGATCATATAAATAAATAGGGAGAAATCACGTTGTTATTTAATTAATAATAATTTATAATTAATATAAATAGTACAGATGTAAGATGAAGTACTAAACAAATAAGGAGTAGATAACGGTCATATTGTAAAATTAATCACATAATCGGTAAACGTGTTAGTGAGCGTCTCTCAACTTTGATACTAGCCAGAAACAACCGCCGCCTGCCCGACACTTTTTTCATTTCGCGTAAGTTGTTTTTAATTTGATGACTATATTACGCGAATTTCCAGACTCCATAATAGGGATAAGCATCTGACGTGAAATTTTAGAAGAATATATAAAGAAAAGAGTTTAAGTTCAGAATAATCAGTTCTTGTAAGCAGTTGTACAATGAAATTGCCATTATTTGACAAATTATTTATAAAGATTATTGAATATATGTTCATTTGTACAAAACTAATTTTTTGAGTAATAGATATTAAGCACATATAATTTCTGTGTTCATTGCTTTTATTTTTACATCATTTTTTTGTGAATACATGTTCATACCTACATCGTGTTCTGTTGGAGAGTTTCGTAAACTAATTGTGTACTGCTGTACTATTACGTAATTAAATTTTAAGAAAAAAATTTGAATCATAAATAACTTTATGTTTTCACTAAACACATTTTTTGCGTGATGATAATTATTTCAAAACTTATCTTCACCTATTGTACAGTTGCCACTTTATGAATAGTACATTGAAAAAATCAGTAAAATGCAACTAAGAAAAGAAGCAAGATCATTATTTGTTTTATCTATCATTTGTTTCATCTATTGGAGCTACGTAAAATAGATCCAATCATGTCGGTAAAAGTTTTCAAAATGCAAAAGAGATAGCAGAAACAAAAGGCACACCCGAGCACTTGAATCATCAAATGCTGATCTGCTTTGACAGATGTAGCATATTATATTTCGAATTTTTCGAAGCGCGTAATTTTCTCGGGGTGAATAAAATAACAAAGCAAATATCCAACTTGTTTAGACGGTGAAAGTATTGGATTCATGTAAACCAAACTAAAGTTCCTTCCGGTCTCCAGCAGAAATTTGTTCATCATCAATATTACACAATATGTTCCTTGGAAAAGGAACAAAATGAGCGACATTGTAAAAAAAAAGCAAAGACCACGGGTTTGGCGAATAATGCGTTTTTTAAACTTCACCAGGTATTTTGCCGTAGCGAAGGAAGGATGGGGAAAAGAAAAACGAAATTAAGATGTGACAACATCGTCCAAGTGCTTCTCATGATGCTTGGGTACATAATCATTAAAAATTATTGTGTACTATTACTTGTATCATACTATTATCATAATTGTATTATTATATAATACTAGGGGGGACTTATTAAACGAAGTTGACTCTAAACTATTTTATTTATTTTGTTACCTGAATGTGCCTCCTATTTATACATTAAATGTTAGTATGTTAGATACATATATAAGTATTTAGGAACAATTAAAGTATCGGTAGTGCGGTCAATGGATATTTAAAAAAAATTTAAATTTACAATTTAACATTTCGGCAATTATTTCAGCTCTTCAGAATTTTATTATAACAAAATTTGTCAAATTTTTACCAATTTTCACATGATTTTATAACACTACTCTCACATTGCCTTCAACAAAACATATATATATTTACTCTTTTAGTATCCCTTATAAATTAAATTCAGACTGTGAATTTTAAAAGGTTTTCAAATAATTGATTAAAATTAAATTTTTATGACTGATAATTATTGAAATTATGCAATTTCCCGAAAGAATCAAATTTCTATTATTTATGGTTTTTAAGTTATCTAAAAACAAATATGATCATTTTTTCATTTAAAAAAAGTATAATAAACAAATTTTTTTTAATGTGAATTCTTACGGATTTTGAAGTGCAGAATTTTTATTCCTCAACATTTTCTCTTATGAGCAGCAATTTTCGAGTTATTAAATCAGGAATATAATATTTGTTTTGCTCATGCTGTTAAATTCATTGAAAAGCATATACATATATATATTATTGTTCGTGCGGGAAATGCCTTGGAAACAAAAATTATGTAGCATATTATTATAGGGATGTCTTTAAAAAATGCTGATTATGTAAAATTGCAATAATATAAGTTTTAATATCCCTGGTAAAAATCGAACTGTACGGGAAGTGTACACTGGTCCAAATTACATTTTCTGTACATGTCGTGTACAGTTAAAACAGCGTTAATTTGGGCACCCCGTACATTCGGATTTTCACTAGGGCGATGTCTCCAAATTTAAGAAAAACGGAGAAAATTTTTTTTTTTTTTATCTAAAATATTAAAAATCTGTTCTATATCGGGATATTACTATATATATATACTCTGTCAATTCTCTTTCATCGTGCTAATAATAATAATAATATAATTTTACATAAACATTTTTTTAAATAAATGATGTATATGACGATTGTTACCCACCCTGATGAGATGTACATATATATATATCATGTATGTAATACAATTTGATATTTAGTTTATGACGTACTATTTAGTTTATTAATTTTGTATCTTTTATATATACATATATATACTTATGTCAAAGTTCGTATGTTACCATTGTATTGAGATATGCGTACATTATTGACATGCGATTCCTTATGCTCGGTTTTGAAAACCTCACCCTGTATATTAGTAGGCGGATTCGCAAGTACGCGTGCATATGGACGTCATCAATTGACGTTCATGGAAAGGTACCGTAAGGCGCCACCGATCAAACGACGTATTATGATTATATTTTTATATAATCTAACCTATAAAATTATTTGGTTATTTGCATTTATTGTTTAGAATATTAGTATAATTTAAGGCACATTTGAATAGTGAATATTTTGCTGCTTGTAGCAATTCCGTTTTTATATTTTAGTGGTATGCGTGCAAAATATTTTAATACATATACTGGTATGAATTTGAATTACTGAATTTTTTTGACCTGGTGTCAACTGCTCATTATTTTAATACTCATTTCCATTAGCAACAGGTGCTTAAACTTTATAAATTATCGAATGAAATTTTATGTTTGCAATTTTGCAATGTATTCTACGGACGATATGCAACGCAGCTGCTGTAATCTGTCATTAACAGAAAAAGAATTAGCAGATATATTCCAAAAAGCGAAGGATTGGGCTATAATGCATGGTAAATCAGTTATCGTACATTTGGAAATTATCATTACTTAAATAAAATTAGAAGTTCAAATTGTTTACATTTAGTATGCGAATTACAATTTCTTTTAAAATAAATTTCATAAAAATTGATTGAAAATTTTTATTAAATTGCTGCTTTATATCAAATTTTTCAAAACTATTGAAGGTATTTGCATAAGGCAGAATAATGAAGTTAGTCACGATGAAGTACAAATCGCTCCATTTATGTTTTTACCTACAATGTTCCCGAAACATGAGTTTCAAAAAGCTGTAGATGTGCAGGTTGTATTTAATGAGCTTATACACAAAGTTTCCTGTGACTATGAGTTTTTGAAAAAAACCTTGCAGTCGTAAGTATTAACAATATATCCTGACATGTTATATGAGTATATTCTAATATAAACCACTTTACTTTACAGTTGTACAGAGAGTGATCCTTTTACTAGCAGGTTGTTTGATATTTACGAGAAGGTATATCATGAAGGATTTAGTCAGGTATATAGTTTCTTTGATATTTTGTAATTAAAAAGACAGGAATTTATGTATTTTTTCTTATAAGTACATCAAATAAATTTAATTCTGTAAACCAAGTATGTAATACATGTTTTAATTATGAGCTTCTTCATTTAGAAAAATAAATCTATTTTCTCTTTTTAACTTTTTATATTTACTTAATAAACGTTACAAAAATGTTGTGATTTTAGAATTTGAGTCTTGGTTTAATAAGATCAGATTATATGATGCACAGTGAAAAAGGAAATGAAATCAAACAAATTGAGATCAATACAATTTCCTCAAGTTTTGGTGCCTTAGCAGCAATTATGACCAGATATCATCGGTATGTTAGATTCTTTCATTTTCTATTGGCGTAAAAATGTGTATGCGTATGTGTGCCAACAGTTAAAAATACAAAAATAAACTTGAATACACTTTTTCATAGATTTATTCTGACAGAATTAGGTGAATTCAACAAACTAAAAAATGTAAGTACTTTTTTAACAAGTAATTTTTTTTTTATGCATATTGTATCGATAATGGTGTACAGATGAAAACATCTTAGATTCCAGATAATAATTCAAACTGCGGCTTGTGTGAAGGTTTGATAGAAGCTTGGGAAATGTATAATGATACAAGGTAAGATGATAAATGTTAAAAATAATTTTAAGTTCTTATATTATTTTATTTTCTCAACAAATTTCCTTTTATTATAATATTTTTCAGTGCTGCAATATTAATTGTTGTTGAAGATGTTACGTTGAATATATCTGACCAAAGATTAATAGAATTCACTATTCAGGAAATAAATCCCAGAATAAAAGTGATTAGAAGAAATCTAAATGACTTGACAGTGAAAGCAAAATTAGGACGAGAAAAGGAATTAATTGTGTAAGTATTACCTGTAATGTTTTTATAAGATAAATTACATCTATTTGCTCAGAGCGTATCACAGTGTAGGTTATGCGCTATATAGAATATTAATGAAATTACTTAATAAATATATCTCTTTCTTTACTTTTAATTTTAGTAGAATTAGTAGAAAGTCATTTTTCTAACATTTTTTTTTTTTCGAAGATAAGGGAATACATTACGCACCATAGGAGAGTCGTGCGAGGCTCCCCCGTATGTGGGACTCTTTCGATTATTTCCGAACATAGCCACTAAACCCTAACTTCTCTTTCCTGTGGAATTTAGAAAACCACCCCGGCACTATCGCAAGACATTACTTCGGGGTGGAACCACCTAATAGCCTTTAAATTCATTATCTTCGGGGGGCCGTTTATTTCATGATTTTTTTGTCGAAGTATGGACTTGACGAAAGCGGTCATCCTCGTCCATCCCTAGAGGCCTCGAAGCATCTTGTCGGTGATGTTATCCGGCGTGCACTTTACGAGGCTCCTCCTCCTTCCTCACCTGGTACAAGTAAAAAGTTTACTTCGCCCTCTCCTTGGTTAACCCATTTATTAGTCGGACTGTCCACCGTCCTCGCGTCTTTTGGGACCACCAGATTTGCCACTCTTGCATGGTGTGCGCCCTGGCGATTATTTGAGCCTCGGCTCTATTCGGGACTTTTCTCTGCTGGTGAGCGGATTACCGCTCCTGGGCAAGAAGGTCGCGATGGGGATAATTCCATATAATTTCGGAGTGCGCCATTTCTTCATTTTTTTTTTTTTTTCTTTTCTTCTATTTTATTTTTCTTACTTAGATCTATTTTAAGGGGCAGGTTTTTTTCGAGCTCGTGCCTTCTACACTCCGATCTGGGTAGTTGAGTCTCCTCCTTCCTGTCACCTATTCTCGTCTTTCTTTTGACTGTTCGCCATTATTCGTCGTCTTTAGGTTGAATTGGTTTCTTACTCTTAACCTGGCCTTCTTCAACACTTGTTCGCGGTGAGCTGGGCGGAGGATATTCTTTTAGTTCCTCCGGTCTGCTGTTTAGTACCGGTCGCTGTCATCTTCGCGAATGTTTTCAAGTGCTTATAAAGGTTCTTGTGTACCACGAAGGTCGTCTAAATCGATAGGCCCGTACGCAGAGGAGGCTGTCTTTAATGGTTCTGTTGACCCTTTTTAGTCTCTCTGCTGCCTCCATCATTGTTTGTATGATGACAATCTCGAGATCTATTTGAGATGCAGTGCCACTGTTTCCATTTTCCATTTTCGCTGTAGTGGGAATTCGACTTCTCCGTTTTTCTTGGGACTTGCTCCTCCCGGGACCACGCGGTCCGGTGCCGTGACATCACCGTCCATCCCTAGATGGCTTACCCGCGGATGTCGGAATGTCGGTGGTACCTCCCCGCCATCTCTGTTGGGTTTGCCAACGCCTCCTTTGCTCTCCCTGGACCTGGACTGTAGCACTCCTAGTCATAAGGCTGGGGTCGCTCTCTACTCTGTGGATATTGTTCCCTCTACTTCCCGGCAGTTTTAGTCGCGCCTCCTTTGTTTTCATTGTTTACCACAGTTCTCTGAGGCCCGACCTTCGCTTGGCCAGTCCCGGAATGCACGCACGGACTGGACGGACTGGACTCGCTCCGGGCAGTGCAGGTTTCGATCCCTGCACTCACTGCGCACACTTCCCGATCAGGGCCCGAGGGGGCTGGTCCCTGACCCCAGAGTTGCCAGATAAGCCAAGTGGGGATGTACATTTCAAATGAAAACAAGAACTAACGAACAAAATGAGCAATTGAAACTTAAATTCGGATGGGTACTTTTCTTATAAAAAATTCTGAAAGTATGAAACTCAGAAACTCAAAGCGATTTGGCGATTTATCGCCCAAATCTGGTAAGCCTGCCTGACCCCACTCAAGCTTACACCTCAGCAGAGTAAGCTCGCATTAGCCTTTTTTCAAGCAGGGGGAAAAATAGCGCTTGAGTTGGGGCACTCCCAGTGGGCTGAAGTGAGGGCCGATTCGCCTATGCCCTATAGGCAGGAACCCTTACAGGGCCTTACCAACTGGGTCAGGTAGCCCCTGGGCTTTTAACGAGTTTGTACTCGTTACGCCTCCTCCTTCCTCCTCCTTCCTCCTCACTTCTAGAGGCTAATATATTTCATTATTTTACGCTGATCGTTAAATTAAAATCGCACTGTGTTTTTTATGTATTCGCGTATTTGTGCATTTACGGTACTGCATTCTCTATAGAGCTTCAACATTAACAAGCATATAGAGCATTGCGATACGGAATCACAAATTTGAGAGCGTGTATACGCTATTCCTTGTAAGTTTTAAATAATGTTAATATTAATAAAATAAAGGTATGTTTTATAAATAATAAATAAATTACACCACAGGGAAGAGTGCAAAATAGCCGTAGTATACTACCGATCAGGTTACGTACCATCCTTTTATCCCTCAGAACGAGAATGGTCAGTAAGGTTATTGATCGAGAGATCACAAGCTATTAAGTGCCCGTCAATACAGTATCATTTAACTGGATCTAAGATGGTAAAAAATACAACATTTTTATAAGATTCAATGACGAAAAAAGTATTTTTTTTTTTTAACCAGAATACTAATATACGGCATTAACTATTTCAGGTCCAACAAATACTGACCGAGCCTGGAGTATTGGAAAGATTTTTCGACGATAAAAATAAAATTAAAATGTTAAGAGATACATTTGTTAAAATTTACACTTTAAATTTTGTAAGTCATTACCTTATTCCTTAGTATTATTTAACTTGAGTTTATTACGGGTGCCCTGAATATTAAAAGTACGAATATATTCAATAAAAATTCTGAATTTTCATTAAATTGAGTGAATACAAATAAAAATGTAATTGAACATAATCGTAACCCACATTACTTTATATGATCACATCCAATTTGATTTCGGACATTTTAAGCTTAAGGGATAATTTATCGAGATTCAATCAGTATACATTTTTTTAGGACAAGGCAGGAGACGAAGCAGTCGCTATGGGTATAAAAAACCCATCAAATTTCGTCTTAAAACCTGAGCGCGAAGGAGGAGGAAATAACATTTATGATGAGAATGTAAAAACTTTCTTAGAATCCGTAAAGAATTCATCAGATCGGACTGGTTGGATCCTTATGGAACGAATTTGTCCTCCTGTACAAGAAAATTACTTAATCCGAGCTGGTGATAGTATAATTAAGAAGCACTTTGTCACAGAGCTGGGAATTTATGGAGTAATTATTGGGTATGTAAACTCTACCGCGGTGAAGCTTGAAAACTTCGTCATGGTACCAAAATGGGTTCTTATTTTTATATATTTATTTTTTTTTTTTTTTCTTAATCTTACGTCTTAAGCCCTAATTTGTTTAAATTAAGTTTCATTTTCAATTTTCACGGAAAACCGGACAAACATTTTTTTATTGAATTTTTGGGTTCCTTATGGTCTGAAACGTGGACATTTGATGAAAAAATAGGGGGTAATTTTTTTTGTCAGGGGGACCTAATTCAATACTTCTTCCGACCTACGGTGCGAGTCGAAGTAATACGATGAACGCCAATTACTACTGATGCAGCAAAACAACTAATGAACCACGTGTTCGATAATTTCATGTATACTCTTCTGCTCTATTGCTATCCCTAACATGGCTATTGTTTTACGCGTTTTACGATTTGAACACCGTAAACTCGCCCATTATTACACGTAAATAATAACAAAGTTGTTGAACGTACATCCAATTTTTTCCAAAATAAATTGATTTAGTACATTTTAATTTCATTATGGTTTATAATAGTTTTTGCAAAAATAACTATTTGTGTACCAGATACGTCATAGAAAATAGATAATTAATATATATGATATTTATTTATCATACAGGGATCAAAACGGCATTATCACAAATAAGCAAGTTGGACATGTATTACGAACCAAACCTTCGCACTCGAATGAAGGTGGCATTGTAGCTGGGTATGGCGCACTCGACGGCCCATTTCTCGTGGATTAAACCGTCATTTATTATTGTTGAATTTAATGCTACAAGTTCTTTACACGTTGTTACAACTTACAAGTGCAAATCACAACTGAAACATTGGGGAATTCAGTTTTTCATTGTTGTACATTGTATTTTAAATACTGTTAAAAATAAGGTGTATTATGTACATTTTTAAATGATTATAAATACAAATATGATGATGTTTTGATGTTTCAGAAATATATTTCTATAACACCATTGTACTAAAATTGTGTTCATTTCGTGACGTTTAGTATCACTTGGTTTCAATGGAAATGTCGATTAAACGCCATTATATTTTAATGTTGTTTGGACCGCTGAACTGGAAAATTACATTGAAAACATCTTTTACATATAGGACTATTCGCTCCGTGCCAGTCGTTGGAGGAGAACGATTGTAGCGCCCATGGTGTTAAAAACGAGCAACATTTCAGGACTTTTAGTATTACAATTTAATGAAAACAAGCAAATAATATAAGCCACACTAATTGTTGTCTTTTTTTTTTTTTTATTTATTTATTTAAAGTCGCATCAACACCTTAGGTCATTAGCGACTGTACATAAATTTACAATATTTAATTATATTTTATCATATATATTTAATTATATTTTATCATATATGTTAATTCTTTTGAGGTACCAACATAATTTGCGAAATAAAAGACTATTGTTCAAACATTTACTCATCGTTGCCGGGAGCTTCAGTTCATTGCGGATATCTAGATGTGCTGGACAGGTGTACAAATGTTCGGTCGATATATGTACTTCGCATGAAGGGCATACATACTGGCTTAGGAGTGTGGTCGAAGAGATAGCAATGTGTAACATTTGAGTGGCCAATCCTTAATCTTGTCAGCGTACTTTGCTCCTTTCTGTTTTCT
>JAPYZR010003434.1:0-42912 GCA_030522945.1 Trichopria nigra
CGTGGAGATTTCATGAAAAAAGTAGGTGTCATTTTTTTTTTCGGATGACCAAATTCAATACTTCGATCCCAACCTTTGGTTACGGGTCGAAGTAACAATGCATATTAAAATCATTTGAATAGACAAACATTATTTGTTTCTTTTTTTTTCTATAATAGCATTTACAAAATATAAAACTTTTCAATATTTTTTGTAAATAACATTTTTAAAAAAAGAATTATAAATCATTCCCAATACTCTTCCAATCCATCATTTAAATATCATTCTTAGTCTCTAAAAAACAATAATTTAACGATCTGTAGAATATGAAATAAGAACCTAAAAATAAAGCACAATTCATGGAAAGTACTCTTCAACAAAAAAGTGTATAGCAATTATTTTTTGATTTTGTATATTCCACCAAACCATTACCGCCATAATCAGGATCACTTGGATCACCTATTTCATGCTACAGAATAGCCATCTTATTTGTCGATGTTCCTTTACGACGAATAAAATAGTTTGCTCTGCCAAGACGACCAGGGCCCAGAGAACATATACTATTATCGGAAAGTTTACTAAAATGTAGATTAAGAAAATTTATGCATTATACGGGGAAAAATTACGAATAATTGGGAATAGATTATGACCGAGTACAGAGAGTCGATCTTTTCTGATGAAGGTGACACATAGTGTAAACATATAAGCATTCCATCCGTGTATAGCTTGATGTCGAAAGCATCACTTTCAAAAACTATTGTAATAACATTTGAATTAGTAGTACATAAACAAATTAAGTATATTCAACTTGGTCCATCTGGAATGTCAATTTTAACTCATGAGATTCCTTATTTGTGAACTGCGTAACATGATTGATAATTTTGTTTCTCTCTAAATTCCTTAGATTAACATCTCACTCTTCCATTAGCGAAAATCGAGCAATTCCACTTGGAGAGCGAACTTTCATTCTAATTCGAGAGTATAAACTTAGTAAAAAATTCTCTATAAGTACTATAAGTAACTCTATAAGTAGAAAATTTCACTCGTTTATAGTGAATTTCTCACGCCAAGGAAATTGGAGAGTTTACAGGGGCTTCCCAGTCCACGTATAATATCCCCTGCAAACACAAAAAGTAAACGGTAATGTAACATTTATATAATTGTTACTTGCTATATAAATGTTACATAGTCGTAATATACTTTTGTATTTGATGGAATATAGTTAAAGTCTAGTCTAGATCCATTAGGATAGTAAGAAACTTAAATGTATGATTCGAATTGCCCTTTCGAATTCATCACCAATGTGCATTTTCTAACTTTAAGTAATTCTCTAACTTATGACTGAATTGTGTTATTATGGTCATGAAATATTGTCTCTCAGATTTTTTGGTTAACAATAATGTATTTCTGAATGATGTTCGTTGATCCTTCAAAATTGTAATTAAAACATTTAGGCACTCAATGGGTGATCTCTTTATTGTTTATTATCGTAGAGTTTCAATTTCGTTCATGACATCCGTAATTTCAAAATTTATCATTTTCCATATATTTACTCCGACCCATACCGTATTTGGTCACTCGAAAAAAAACTAACCATATGTTTTTTTGTCAAATGTCCAATAGATCTAAGATGCAATAAAAAAATTGTCCGTCTTGGATTAGAAAACCGAGGGAAGTACTCTAAATACTCGGCAATTTATACCGAATCAATCAGTCATCGGTTTTTTTAAAATAGACCAATTAGAAGTCGATATGTCTTGCTTCATTCATTAAATGAAATGTATCAACCGTTGCTTTTAATAAGAGGTATCCAATCAAAGCAGTCAGTCGATGATAAATCTATCAACGATCATTTGATTGGCGATCATGACATTTTGATTATTTGCACAATTAAATTGCAATGGTAGAATCAACATTCATTCAATGTCAAAACCTAACCATTAATGATCAACAATTAAGAGTAACAAGATCAAGGATAAAAAATAAATGACGTAATTGGCAATGGTACACGGTTGAAACGCGAATGGATAATACATCATGTGCAAGCTTAATAGAGATAATCTCGGTAACAAAGTAATTTCTGCAGCCAATTAATGGTGAGTGACAATTAATTGTATACGTTTATGAGTTAGCGTATCAAGGTACGGGTCGCAATTCGCCGAGAGGTCAGCAGAGGTTGTACCTACGACAAGGTAAGACACTTACACGATACGCAGCGGGAGGGTGATAACGACAAGGGTCGAGAAATGACAAGCACAGGAGAGGACGAAGACGAGGAGACAGAGGATGAACCGAAACCCGAGGAGGCTGGACCGTGAGTAAAACGAAACTCAAGCTGGAGTGTACTTGCTATAAGCCAGAAGGGTTTACGGGATTCGGGAACGTGTCCAGGGAAACTTGACCGACTCCCGAGCTGATGGTCACTCCGACCCAGGATCAACGGTGGTGTGCTTACCGTTAGGGAAGTGATGAAAATGGGTCAAATCGAATTTCGCCCGAAACAAACGCTATTATCAAACAACTCGAGAATTGAGAAAATAACTTCACGTCGTCGTATTACTCCAATATCAACATCATCTATGGAAAATTTTTTGTTGCTATTATAAATTTTTATTCATCAATTTCTGTCTTTAGATTACACAGCCTCGCAAAACCAAATTCTTGTCCGGCGGACCAGACTGATCAATTCATACAAATTTGAAGTCTCTGAACCCGAATGTTTTGAGTAGATTAATTGAAATTTATATTTTCCTTATACAAAAATTCCTTAAACAAAAGCTTCAATTTTCATGTTTTTACATTTGTATTTTGACATATATATTGTATTTCCTTTATGACTAGCACAGGTATGATTATCGTGTGACCCCGGACAAAAAATGTCGGGTATCCAAGGACACTTAAAATCATGTAGTATGCTATCTATTATACATGTTCATTAATATATAGTTATAATTGAAATGTCTGAAGTTGGTTTTGACACTGTATCGTATACTTATGTTCTGTCATAACTTGCATTTGTACTGCTTAGATTTTGCCAACGACATAAAATCCATGTTTAAGATATTGTTTACTTCTAAATTATGTTATTGAAAAATAAATAATGTTAATTCAAATTAGACTTTTTGTCATTAGTGTTTCTAAGTGTCCGGGGCTACCCGACTCTCCTATAACTTAAATCTTATAGTCATCCATTTTGTAATCTGACGTAATCGAACACGAAATAGATTGCCATTTTTTAAAATTCGTTTTTGTTTGAATTTGTATATACTTTTCTTAAATATTTATCGAACTTGGTTACTTTTTTATGGCATTATGCCTTCTAGTAATATTTTTAGTAACTCTTCTGGAAAGTATAATTTTTCTTCCCAAATATATATATCAGGAATTTTTGGTAATTTTCGTTAATTACGAATGATTGATCTGAATAAGGATATGATCACACACGCGTGACGTACGCAACGAATCGGTCAGCCAATGCGAAATAGGCGTCGCACGACATTTCACATCCTTTTTCATGCGTTTCACGTCGAAGAATAATAAAAAGTTGACTGTCGAAAACCCACTGAAGAAAAAAAAAACATTTGTATATTCAAGTAAACATTTATTTGTGTATAGAGTAACTGCGTATCTACTTGAATTAAAAAATTAATTAATTCAATGAAATCTTTTCTTAATTCAAGTAAATATTTACTTGCTATACTAAATGTACTTTTAAACTTCTCATTAAATCGTTTCCTGAATTATAGTAGCACAACATGCAATATTAATTTCGAAACATTCATATTAGAAATGTGAAGTTAGAATATTCATGTAAACTGACATGTAATTTCATCTATACTTTTACATATGTATTTTCATATGTATACTTACATGTATATAGAATGTGTATATATGCATATATATATACCGTTAAATTTAGACATAATTCATGATAAATAGTACAAAACAAATTTATCAGATCGCTTCGGCCATTGAATATTCATGTAAGCAAAAAGTAGCGGATATTAATTATATGTATAAATGTTTAATTGTTGCGGCGATTTTATAACGATCATCAGATAAAACAAACTCATTATTCACTATTTGCACGTTATCCCCTTTCCCGCTCAGTGTCTAACACCTGTTTCGAAAATTTAAATGTTTTATTCCCAACCTTCACGTTCACTTATGCAATGAAGTGCGATTTCATTAGTCGCCATTCCGCACGTATACCGACATGAATTAAAAAAAAATAAAAATATTAAACGGAGCGTACTACGTTTTCGAAATAAGTAAATTTATACCATAACATATACTTAAATGTGCACGCTATATATAATGCGAATTATTAACTCGAGTTTGAAAAATAATCTTTCATTTGAAAATTGGCTAATCTTTCATAATCAATCAATGACAATCTTCGGAACGGTACCGTCGCGGCCATTTATATTCGGTAATCCAAAACTTTTCCGTACTTTTTGCATCAGACGATATTCGTCGATCCAACCTGATGAAAAATAGGAACGCATATCGACGGATCGAGTTTGCGCAGACATGTAACGTGCATCAACGTGGCGAAAGGGTTAGGTTCGAGATTAAAAGGAAGTCATCTCCCTGCCTCCGCAACTCACCGGTCTCCCCATCAATCACAATTATATCCTCTCCCCTACTATCGTTCATAATTACTGCTCATGACTTTATCCCGACACAATGTCGAGGTGGATTTGAAGGAGAGAAAAAAAAAGAGAGAGAGAGAGGCAACTAGACCAAGTGTAAAGGGTGACCTGCCGAATTCTAAGGCGGCTTTGAATTTTCCGTTAAATTGTAAAAAAAAGAAAAAAATAGATTGAAATTTCATGTATATATGTGAAATTGTGTATCAATGCAGTTCGAAAGTAGATCGTCTAATGAATAGAGGGTTAACGTGGGGTTGAAGTATATACAATAGCTGATCAAAGCGTTTCTTAATTTACAATCGAATCTTTCACTGGCTACGTGCGATGCGCGATAAAATATATGGACAGGCATCGGCTTAATATAATGCGAAACTTGATTAAATTTTTTATAGACCACCAACTATACATAAAAGATTATTTTCGCACTCTCCCTCCGTACTGGTTGCACACATATATATATATATGTGTGTGTGTGTGTGTGTATGAACACAGGTGTGTACTTGGATTGTTGTACTAATGAAATGTCGTATTTCTCGTTGAATCCTTATCGTAAGAAATTGATGAGTACATCTAGCAAATAAAAATGTATTGAAATGGATTCAGTTTTAACGATCCAAATCATTTTATAATTTCAATAAGTGCCAATGCATTTCAATGTACGAATAATCTTTATAAATGAAATACTGTGGTTTTTCATACATTTGAATCCAAAATTTATATCGATAAAAAAAATAATAGCTATACGTACAATTAAAATTAATTAATTAATACATGAATAATGAGACGTTATTAGATTAGATTAGGAAACGTTTTTTCTTTTTATTCAAATTTATTGAAAAGAATAGAATTTATTCCTTAAACTGCATACACTTCATCAGAATAATGTAATACTGGGTATACCGGGGTCATTTTGCCCCAGTGTCGAGGTTTAAAAATGTATAAAATATAATATTTTTCTAATAAAACTTTTATAATAAATTATGATAATAAACGAAGAGTGGATAAAGTAAATCAAATAATTTTTACAACCATAATGGTGAGATCCACGTTGCTACCTTATCTTCTTGAAATGTAAATGATTTAAATTCTAGTTGACGAATTCAGATCAGCTCTTTTGGTATTTCTTGTTAATTTAGTGATAAAAGAAAATATAAAAATGGCTAAGAAGACATGATTGTTTATTATTTAGGTTTTATCAATAAACGTTTTTAAAGAATAACTCGAAATTTGGTATAGCAACGTGTTAGTGGTCGCTGATTACGAATCCACTGACAGATTTATGAAATTCAAAATGGCGGATTCACGGCCACTCGCATCTGAACCTGCAATGATAGCGATACAAATTTATATTCGTGGGAATTTATGCTAGCCATTTTGTACCCGCCATTTTGAATTTTAAAAATTTGACATCAATTCGTAGCCCAAAAAATAAAGCTATACCTGACTGATTTTTCATGAGCTTTCAATCATAAAGAAGCATCTACGAACAGGTTAATGGAAATTTATGAAATTGTTTCTAACAAATTTTGATAACAAGGATGGATAAAACGTAACGAAATAAATAGGGAAAGTATCATCAAAAACGAATTCATCATTCAGAATAAAAATAAAATAAACTTTGAAACTTGAAATTTAAGTCAATCTCCTGATTTCTAAACGGACAAATAAAGTAGTTTCCAAAAACTCGATTCCTAGTCACAAATCCTCATAATTAAATATTACGACGTTGGCTTTAAATCCAAATCTACATTATGATGCCGGTAAGAGTTTTTATAAGCTGGAGGAAGCCGAGGAGAAAAATTGAAGTTATTTTTTCTTCCTCCTTGAGGAAAGAAAAAATGGCACAATTGTAAATTGATGCGCGTGAGCAGAATCTTAAGGGATGCGGAGAAAGACATTTTTAAACAGGATGAAAAGGGAAGCGTGCACGAAGAAGGCTGCAAGAGCTTGTAAATAAAGGAGCAAAATAAAAATGACCAAGTTTTTTATTAGATAAGAAAGTCAACGAAGCGAATCGCAAAGAATAAAAATATATCGTGAAAGGAGTCGTAAAAGGACGCGATAAAAACTTAGACAACAACACGTCGGCGAGAAATAAATAACGATATCCGCGATAAAATAATAAAATTAACAATAACAATAAATAATTGAATAAATAAGTCAAGCAGTAATTTTAATGAAAATTTCTCGAAACTAATTCATTTTGAAACTAGAATCATCCCTATAGTAAAAATTAACTGTGGCGCCAGCTAGCGCCACTGCTTATCATCATGGCACTTGTTAGCGCCACAGTCATTTTCAACCAGGGATTTCGTTAGAAAATTAAAGAGATGCGCTACCTAGTAAGCACAATTTTGACAATTATGTAACAATTACGTAACTCTTACTTTCAATGTTTTCAGGGTAGTAGGTACCCCTTTAGGTCACAGTAGAGGTGCAAAATTTTGTTGTCTATCTTCCAGCTTTATTATGGATAGGAAAAAAGAAGCGGTGGAGAAGGTAACTTTATTTTAACTCTACATTCATAATTTTAAGTAAGTAACGGAATTGATTCCAGATTTCAAGCCGCCAAATAGACGGTGTAGTTGAAGGAGAACTCGCGTGCTGATTACCGGTGAAGGTGTACACGTTATACCTCCACGCGTATTTGTGACCAGGCTATATGCCCTATCAGAGAACGAGAGCTAAAATATCTCAGGACTCGAGTACTGTACGCGTACTTTCGTCCTCCATCCCTCGCGTTCCGTCTCTTTTCTCTTTGGCAACGTGCGTTCTCGCATATACCGTGGAAACCTCTCAAGTAGCCCCGTCTCGTATGAGTTGATATACGCGTTCATGGACTCCACGTACTTGCCTCTGGATTATGCATCAAGTGCAGCATAAGTGCGCACACGCGTGTGAGTGCGCATTCTCTCTCGTTCACTCTTTCCTTCGCATCACGATCCGAGTTCGGACTTTCTCTCTGTATTATACATATATATGTATATCTACGCAACCCGAGCATTTCTCTCTTTCTCTGCCTATTTATCCCTTTCTTTCTCTCCCCGTCTCCAGCTTTCTCTTACTACTTCTCGCAGTCACTTCACTCCTCTTCCAGCGAACGTATCTCCCTCTTCTTCGCCAATCCCCTTTCGCTCGCCTCTTCCTTGCTTCACATTTCGCCGTGGCTGACTCTCTCCGTCACCCCTTCATCCAATTGCGATTTTCTCTCTCGGACGCCTTCCCTGGATGCCCTCGCGAACGTGCCTAGGAGCCTAACCCTTTTATCCAGGTTGTTCCGTCCTCGCCCTCTCTCGTCCACCGCACAGGTGGGGGAGGAATGCTCCAACGAATACGACACGCACGTACAAGTGCACGTTCCACTGGGGTGCACTGTGAATCTATAGAACTGTACTTAGGAGCGCGCTTACGGCAAAAAAAAAGTCCAAGTGGAAGGAACGTCGGGAGAAAAGGGAGCTAGCTGCGTGATATATTCCTGGATCCCGAGTAGCGAACATCTCCTACGAGCTTTTAAATTCTACTCATTTTCTCTGGTTTCGTACCTGATAATTCAAGTACTTCTAGCGAAATAATGATTTTTGCCTCGTATGGTCTCACAGGCGTAATAATTCGTTCAGTCCAATTACTGTGGTCATTGAAGTTGTCGCGTCTTAATGACTGGCCTGTCTGCATACTAGGCTGAAAAATAATACTGATTGCTTTTAGTTAGTACAAATATATATACTTTCAACCGTAAACCGATTACTTTGACAATATCAGTGCAAGTTGAAAATAATAAGCTATTTTTATCCGCGCAAGAATTTAAAGTGATTGAAATTTCTGGAAAAGAAAAAGAAACGGGTGACATATCACCCGTATATCGATGCACACGGGTACGCTTGGCAGGACTCCCGGAAGGGGGGCTCTGGAAAGGTGATCGACGCGTGAAGAGCATCAGGGTGAGTTGTCTCGAAGCGTAAAACTGCGCGATTCGAGCGCGTGCCTGACCTCGTTCCCCCTTTTTCCCGGACCTAGTCGTCATTTTCC
Source organism: Trichopria nigra (assembly GCA_030522945.1). Classification (NCBI taxonomy): domain Eukaryota; kingdom Metazoa; phylum Arthropoda; class Insecta; order Hymenoptera; family Diapriidae; genus Trichopria; species Trichopria nigra. Next base: position 8,661 of record JAPYZR010003434.1, read on the forward strand.
GTCGCTTTCCTCTCTCTCTCTCGCGAAAGCCAGACGAAATTCTGATCCTTTTATTTCACGGTTCGCGAAGTTTCGGCGTCTTCGTAATATCCGGGACGCCGCCGTAGATGCCGACGATTAGGCAATGTTCCCGGCAACAATATTTCACCGTCCGAAAAAGCTTCATAACGGCGAGGAGGATCCGAGATTGGCTAACGGATATTGCGCGATTCCGGTAAAGAGTATTGATAAATCCGATAATAACGGAGCACAACGTACCGCGGCCGAGCTGCCCGGAGTGTTTCCGAACCTATTAGCGAGACCTTCGTTGCAATTATCCGCTCGAAGCAAATCGATTACTTCGCAAACAGCTCGCGTTGCCGAGAGCAAAGTTCGTAGGCAGGTATATATATATATATATGTATACACACGAGGGATGCGGGAGAGAAAGAGATTTGCTCCACTGACATCTGTCGCTCAAACCCCACACTTCCTACTGTTCCGATTTCCTCCCCTTTCCACAATGATGATCGAGGATTCTAAAGAGCAATCTATATTTCCGCCCCGATTCCATTTATGTGGGCTGCAATTTACTTCTCAATGGGATGTTGTATTTATTTTACGCCGAGGTTCCTAACTATGAACTGATGTCTATCGCTTATAGAACGGGAAGGCTCTGATGTTCTTATCGAATCGCAGTTAGGCACGATTGTACTTATGATAATTTTATTCAACAATAAATACAAAGAACGCGTCTCGATCGGCCATATTTTGGCCTTTCGCGCACAAAAAAAAGAAATCACGTAATCTCGTAAAATATCAACAGCACTTAAAATGCCGCAAAAACATGATGGACCAAGTTTCGGTTACACCTATCGATTTTTCGCATCGTTCCACTACATTGAGACCTCGTTCTGCAGAGAGCGATTAGGTTACGCTGATCCGTCGACATTGGTTTACTGTAATTTTACCATTGATTTACCATAACGTCGCGATCGCTACGTTCGTGCGAAGGATGCGCAACATCGTTACGAGGCGTCGTCTATGCGGATCGGTATCGCGATGATGCGCGTCCATTCTCTCGGCTTTGCATTTGTTTCCCATATCGGCAAATCTAGCGCAGAAGGACTGTGTGTGCGCTGTGGCTGCAGGCTGTTTCAGTAATCCAGCGTGACCTGACACATGCAACCGTGCGGCAACCAGAAAATGTCGGTGTAGAGACGATTGCCACTCCCCTCCAGGGCTACCAATCTTTTCTGCACGTATTGCTGCTGGCATCTGCTCGTGTAACCCGACGGTAAGGAGCATATACCGTCGCATGTATCGCGCCTGAAATATATTTAGATTTGTTGAATATTTTTTATCCGGTGACAGCTGGGAGTGACAGGGTGTAAATTCTTATTGCGAAACGAATTACTTCAGGTGGTACGGGATCCGGGGCAGGGACGTTTGTTGTTATTGCTTAGTTTTCGCTATTTTGTGACGGTTCTATATTATGTTCCATTTGTGTTCAATTTTCCATTCGTTTTCATGTACTGTTTGAAATTCTGGACTTTACCGCGTATATACGATAATAGTTTGCTTTGATTCTACATTGGAATTAGTCAATTTTATTCGCGCATAATCCATATTATATTTTATTGTTGTGGTGAGCGGTGGAGTACTTCATAAAAAAAAAAAAAAAAAAAAAGAGAGAGAAAAAAACATAATTGCAATTCCGTAATTCCCGAGATTTAAACAGATTTAGTTTTGATGTAACGAGGTGCAGAGTATATTCTGATAAGGGACATACAATTACAGATACTATCAGGAAAAACGTTCGTGAACAACGTGACGTTTCTAGAATCATTTTTTTTTGTTTTTTTTTTTTGATAAAGAAGAAATACCTGTCTGAATTATTGTAGGAAAAAAACATGACATTAATATGCCGAACTTACATGCAAATTTCACTTCTCACAAGTTGCGACTTGCTCTGCTCCCCCAAATTGACAATGTACATCCAATTGCCTTGACTGTTCAGCGCCGCCCTTGGTGATATGAACATTTTGCGCGTCGGGCATATCGACACGGTATTCGCGTCAGTTTGTCTTTTCACGCGATCCTTGAATTCAAGAATTGGATTCTGACGTCGCGTTCGAACCCCATGTGAGTTTCTGTAATATAGAAGATATGAATTCAAACAGTGAAAGTGAAATGTCGTAAAATCAATAGTATTGTTCTCGAGGGCTGCCCAAACGGATGATGCAATCAGTCAAACTTTGATACAATAAACTCAATACGAAACAGAATTAAATCCCACATCGTGTATCGAACTTGACTATATATAAAACTTTATATCAATGTTCTGTTAATCAATAATATATATGTAAATACTGTGAGACTTTTTCCTCTAATATTTGTTAAAATTAATGATTATTAAAGTATAATATTTTCAGTTTATTGAACGATATAATCTTGCATTGATCGATAAACTTTAATAAAATATCAAAAATACCGTGTTAATTAACAGAAATTTAAAATCTTGCATTTATACCAACAGGCGGAAACCGAATGTCAAAAATTATTGCGTTCGTTTGGGAAAATGAGTAGCCAAAAATGTGATACATAATGGAAATACATTTTTTTACATCAGTATTGAAATGTCGATTACCATTTAACAAAATTGTACTTATTCCTATACAACTCCTGTACCTGTGATTTTAATCGGCCTACCAGACTAGGCAATTTCTAACCACAAAAAACTGGGCAGTTTTTGTGCTGTAATAGAATATGCTGGCAAGTTTTGTAATTCCGAGATAGAATTTCAATTCAAAATTGTGAATCCAATATGGCAACCGAATTTTTCAAAATTAATTGAATCGCTTGAAACTCGCTTGTTTACTTATGCGTTTAAATGCAGCAGTTTTACGATGTAATCTCGAAAAATTATTAAATGTAATTTTTTCAATGACATTGTTTGAGGAAGCTCTACCATTGAAATGAAAACGCAGCATCTTTAAAGCAACATTGAAATTACATAGAAAGAAAACGCGAGTTAACTCTTGAATTTTGAACTCGTATTTAGATTCAGCGACTCAAAATACCTATGAGTTGGCTACGGACAGATAAACATTTTTTCTTGTATGCGCATTTTTGAAATTTATGAAAAACTTTGCTTATATCAAATGATTTAAACGAGAGGAGATAGACAAAGAGATTGTGACATTTCCTACTACAAAAGACAGTATAAAATCGAAGCTTCTGACGATTACAATAATTCAGAGTACCTGATACTCAGATATTCCAAGTGTTTGCAGTAATTGAGAAAAGTCTTTATTGATTTTCATATAATAAAAAATTCTATCCTTTTACCTTTTTGAATATGAATTTTCCGCATCCGCAAACGTCTGGACATTCGGTTGCACTTGATAATCTTCGCCTGGCTTTATTTGTAAATTATGCGGGAGGAACGAGTTCTGCTCCGGCGAATACTCTGAATCGTAGCTGAAATCAATTTTTGTATTTTTATTTGTTGAAAATTATAATTGATAGCACAGCTATATTTCTTTTTAAAAACGATATTTGTGTTCAAATGCATTATATATGATTTCTGAACTCATTTTTTATGAACTGAAAGAGAGCCCTTGACGACGTACTTAAAAACATTACGTCCTTGGAAAATATTCATCAGATCAACAATCGATGCAGGAGGACTTAAAGAGTTAGGACTACTGTTTGTATTTATTTTATCCAACATTTTACCTAACTCATCGTAAAGCTGGAAATGCCAAAGAATATTTTTTGCTCTAAATTATAATTTCAAAAATTGAGAATGTTTTTGTATTTTATTGAAAATAATGATTTCGTAATATATATACGAAATAATAACATAATAGTACGATTTCACGAATGGAATATAACACCAAAAAACAGCAATTCGTGGACCGAAATGTACAACTGAACCAATGAGGTGTAAACCATTAATATTACAGTCTTTGCACCCATTGGGGTGTCTGGACTTCATACTGCCATATGTACACGGTGTTCTTTTCCGTAATGATGTTATCCGCATTTGTGGGCTTATCAATATATGTATATATATATATATATATATGATTTTTCTTTCATAATTTAAATATTTCACTACTATAGAATAACTCTTATTGTTATTATTATTATTATTATTATTATTTATTTATTTTACATTTTTCGTTGCGTTTTTATAATTACTTTAAATCTCTTCCGAAATGAAGTTTTGGAGTTAACATAGTAAATTGTAATATTAGATGTCAAATTTGTACGGAAGCTCTAGAGACGCCAAGCGCCGCATGTTAAGGCCATCCGACGGAGTTTCATAGAACATCCTTGAAATAAAATTCTTTCTAGATTTCATTATAATATACGTGGTAACGTATATGGTGTGAAAAACGATGAAAATTATATATAAGAAACTTGATACTATATCATTTTTTAATTTTATTAGTTACAAGAAGTCTACTTTACGAACAAATATTACGTGTTATTGCAATACAAGTACTAATATTTCTACCAGTAATTAGATTAAATATGGGTTATGGTTTTTTTTATTATAATAATTATCAAAATGTTTTCATTAAAATAACTTGATCGCTTACAGGCAGAAAGTTTCAAATAAATTTCGATCGTTATCAATATATGTTATATAACATTTTTCTATAGTCATGCACTCAAAAATAAGATTAACCTTAATACATTGTTGTACATCACATTTTTTTCAAAAATTTTCTGCATATATTTAATATTTTGTTTTTCATAGGGCATCCGTAAGCTGTTAGTTTTCAATTTAATTACAGTCCTCGAAAACAGATTGAAATAATGTTTTTTTTTTTTAAAGTTTCGTTATTGAATTGGTCATTGGAATACATATTTATGGATACATCCATTGCATATCTGCTGTACGTCCATTGTATTGGGCATGTGGCACTTGTTTTATGTGAAAATGGCCTGAATCTTAAAATACGACCATGCGTTTCTAGTATAAAAATGAGTTCATCATTTTGCCATATCATTTTGCCATATAAGCTTAAGTCATGAAATTTCTTAATTATTTTACACTATAATATGTTAGATATCTATATTTTGTGAGAAAAAAACATATTTAATAAATAAATAAATAAATGTAAAATGTGGTAATTTTTAAAAATAAAAAATAAAAAAATGTTACAATTTCAAATCATATAAATGAAATAATTTACTCATTTATTCGAATTAATTCAGATATCAAAGTAATAATCTTATCGTAATATCAATTAATCTAAATTAAATAAAGTTTAATACCTTTGTTGACTAGTTATGTTCAATGAAGGGTTGTACGCAAACGTTTGATGCGAGGACCCGTATATCTCTCGAGAATAGAGACCCGTAGGCACCGCAGATCTAGGGTAATCATACCCACGATTGTACGTAGGCCTTTGTCTATTAAACATAAAATTGATATATTATATAAATTATAATTCATTTTTATTGACAATCCGTACTGAAAATTCAACCAATACACTTAACAATTATAATTGCTGCCCCCCCCCCCCCCCCCCCCCCCCCTCACCCCCCCCCCTCCCACCACCCCCCCCCGTGTTATAAATAGTAATCTATATATAATGATTTTGTGTTATATAATTCTAATTGAATAATGGCTACGATAACAATAATTTTTACCATTTAATAATATAATTTACTTAAAATCATGCATTTGAATCATTGGCAATTTTTATGAAAAAGTGTGAAATTGATATGAGTAAAAAAAACGGTTTTTTATTATATATAAAATATATATAATTTTATATGCATTTGAGTATACAGAGATCTTTTCTCGTCATTCAAATGTCATTAACTTTCTCAAATTCAAAAGCAGTTACATTTATATATAAGAATACATTATATTTATTGATTTTATAGAATTTGATTTAAATTTATCACCATTTGACTTACTTTATACCTAATCTTGACAGTTCAGATTTTTTGTTAAATATGAATTATATAATATCAGTCCCACAACTGGCTGATAATATTGCGAGGGGTGCGAATTAAAATTTTATACAATTGATATCCTGTTTTTGGCTTATTATTTTGTGTTGGCCCTTGTAGCCAATTCAAATACATTGCGATGAGGGGCCATCACGAAACATGTAGTCATAATTAAAGAAGCAATTGGATCAAATTTTGGTACAGGACTTTTTTGCTTAAAGTTGTGCGAAGAATGTCAAATTACAATATTATCCTCCAGTTATGGGACCCCATGTATAAACTATATTTATTATTATATAATATATAATCTGTACTCTATTAACATAATTTATTGTTTAATAATAAATATTTCTCTGAATGTATACGATAAACAAAGTAATAACGTAACATGTAAAATAATATATATTAAAAATTTACGCATATTATTATTATAGTATGTAAAAATTGGCGTTATTTCAATAAATTAAGACATTTCATAGACTGTAATAAAAAGTTTATTTTTCACTGAATTACCTGTACGAGAAGTATTCATAGCGTGACTCATCTCGAAAAACTGCTCTTGGGTCTACGGTACACTTATCGACAAGAAACCGAATTAGTTGCCTATAAAAAAAACACATAAAATGAATCATTAGCAAACTTAATTTAATTTTTAAACATTTTTTTAGATCAAATAATAGTTTTTCAACAAATAATAAGAATCATAGGTTTTGTTGTATCAATTTTGTGACGTATAAAGAGAACTTTTACATAAATTTGCATATTTTATTTTTACGAGCATTTTTTTTTCATATCTGTACATATTTATATCTGGAATAAAAAAAAACATTAGAAAATTATTATATATCATGCTATAATAAAATGTCATCAGCCAATTTGAATTATTCTTGAATATTAAGTTTCAAAATGCATAATTTCGATTTAGTATGAAGACTCTTATTCATCTTAACCGCAGGTAAATCGTCATTGGACATTAAGACATAGAACTTTCATTTCTGTAAATATTTTATTACACTCCAAGTCGAAGTAAAACAGAATTTGCAAAATTTCCTAAAATATTATTAAAACTTCCGATAAAATCATAATGATAATAAATCTAAGTTGATGTAAAGCATTCCATGTAATATAAATTATCAATAATTGAAAAAAATCTTAATTATTTAAAAAATAACGTGTAATAGAGCCAGAAGATATACACAAATAAAGTTATTCGATTTGGCAAAATCGCGCAATATTATTGAATACAATGAAAAAGTACCTGGTAACATATAAATAGTATATATTGACAAAAATTGTAAACAACACTGAAGGTTAAATAATAAGTGCCAAATATCATTGAAAAAAGAATGATGAACAAAACGCAAATATCAAAACAATGAATAATAAAATGAAAACAATGAATTTTGCTAATTATTCAAGATAAAAACGACTACCCTATAGTACAGACATTTTCCATTTTTTCTTACACTGTCCATTTCTTCGATGCCTTTTGTGTATTGTATATATGAATTGTATGACAAATTTTATGTAAATCTCCATTTACACTATAAAAGAAGGAATCACACTAAAATTATCAAGTGTCAAGAAAATGCTGAGGAACGATTATCTCTCTAAATTTCTTGGAGTAAAATTTCACTCCATAAAGAATGATGATTGAGCTGTTCTTGTAAAGGAGTGAACTTTCACTCTTTAAGAGTGACATTTTACTCCGTTTGGAGTGTAAATTCTCCGACGCATTCCAATGTAGAGTGAAATTTCACTCCATGAAATTTAGAGACATATTTTCATCACTTTGAAATAATTTTTTTTTTTACAATGCGTAAGAAGACTGCGGATACCGCATCTATACATGAATCTCCGTCAACGAAGAAAAGAAACGCCTGTGGAGCAATTACTTAAGGCCCTTACTTACTACCTTACGAAAGAGATTGACCGTTGTCGTGACCGAAACATCCTCATAAGCGGCTATTATATTGCAGCACGGTCGCAAGATGTAAAGCGGTGACAGTCCCGAAGACAGAAATGATTATTTTGCTTCGCAAAACTTGGTCGCGCGCCTCTTTGTATGCTAATTGAGGGCTGTTAAAAAGGTCTATACCCAGTGAGGCAATGGCCTCGTAGCGTTTAGCCGAACGACTTCGCCGTGAATGAGTACGCATTTACGCAAGCGTAACGCAAGTAGAGTAAATGTAAAATGCTTTTACGACAATTGGATTCTTTTGTAATCCACCGAAAAACGTTTAACGCCGTATAAAACCTTTTTATTAAGGTCGATCGTTTCGACTTTACTATTGATTGTTTCATATGCTTGAAATGATCGAATAAGTCAATAAATAACAATCCAAACCGAATAACCAATGAGATTCGGAGACAGAAATTAGCCAAATACTTGTTTGCGGTTCGTGTCACTCAAAATAATTTGGAATATCGAAAAGTACGCCATGATTTTGGTGTCAAAAAGTACAAATTGTCTTGCAAGGAATGTACAATGCAAGATGTAGAAATAACAGCAGGAATTTCCAGCATGAAGAGAAATTTCAAACATTAGCTGTATCATTTTACACATTACTCAAACCTGGTGCTAAAACAGTAGTATTATCACCGAATGGGTTTTCGCATGCTCAGAAGCTGCCATAACTTTCTCTATATGCTACGCGATAGATGACATAAGATATTCAAAGATCCTTTCTCTGGTATAAAAAGAGAATACATATTTTTAGTGGTATTAATTTGAATCAAGTTTGAAATACAAAAATACTGCAGTTGTTGGTCCCTCTCTTATTCTATCACCTCGTTTCTATATACCTGCCTTATTCGATTTTCTCTCCATAACCTTTCTCATTTTTAGTTTATTATTCTTTTTATATATTTTTCGAATCCTTCCTTGTATACTTTGAAACATGTATTTAAAAAGAATCATAGCTTAAAATTGTTCCATCACATCAGGTTTTTCTTAAGTATAACTTTAAGGGCGGTTCTCCAATAGAATAGTTATCGACGGAACTTTTTAACATTGATGCTCCCGGTAATTGAAAAGGGATTGAAGTTTAAAAAATAGGATTGAATGAGATTAAACCCGTTTGAGAAATTACATGATTGGGATATATCAACCAATCATGACATTTCTCTAATGGTTTTAATCCCATTCAATTCCATTTTTTAAACTTTAATCTCTTTTCAATTACTGGGCTTTCATCACTTCGGAAACTTTTTTAAAAACGTTTCAATCATTATTTATGTTTACTTTTCGCGTTTCGAGGTTAGGTCGGTAACTGTTCTACCTTAGAACTCCCTCTTAAGCAAAGTAAGTAAGATCGATTTCAAACATTTTCCGTATTTTACTTTAAACACTGAGTACACACTTATTAACGAAAATGCACATCTATCGTTTCTATGCATATTAATCAATGTTATTCATAAAGCGAATGTATAAATAGCTTCTATCGCAGTCATTCATGAAGACCTATTTTTGTACGAACTAATCGCACGGCTTCAATTACGTGCTATTACGCTATACTGTGCGTTCGCTAAAAAGTATTCGTATACTACACATTTTTTTAAAAATATCGTCTGTATAATAGTGATTTCCGCTCATTATTTCATTGTTCGATGCCGGGTACAAGTTGCAAGAATGATGCGTGATGATTTCGCTTCCCGTTACATAGCTATAAGCGAAACCTCGAACTTTTTGATCGAAGCTTTACCTGCATCCGGTTTAGATCTGACAGCCGAAACAAGTTTTCTAGTCAATTAATCATCCCATTGTTGTATTCGGCCATTTCTCTTATTCCGATGGTTTCACCGTTTCAGAAATGGACCCACAAAATTCGTACGTGAATTCATGGCGCAGAGGTTCGCCATCCAATGAAGTCGCTATAAATATATCTGGTAATCGTATTGCAATACAGGGCTACGTATAATACGACAAGATACTACGAATCTTTCAATTATTCATTATTCGAAGAATTCCGAAATAAGTATTCAGAATGAAAAAGGGGAGAAGAGTGTATTAAAAAAGAATTCCATTTGACATATTTTTTATTTGTAAATTTTAGGTTATAGAAACTGATATTATCGACATGACCCTCGTAACTCAGTCGGTAATATCAACTAAATTGATCCGTAACCATCGAAGTATTATTAAAGAATAGTAGATTTTTAGATTAGAAATGCAGAGTAATCTCGATTTCGAAATATTTGAATTTCTCATTTATTACAAAACGAATCCTATAGAAACATTTAAACCCTAAAACGACGATGATAAACCGGGAGTCCGTGAAACATCGTTTAAAGGCCTATTGAAACGATAGAAATGACTTAGGCGTACAACTTCACTTTCGGAAAAGTACGCCATCTGTCAATTGATAATTGAATTTGTGCGAACAATAAAAAATATATTAACATGTAATAAAATCGAAATTAAAGAATGACAAAATTAGGACTTACTGAGGATAGCGATCGGGACTTTCGCAGAAAGTCTGCCCTGGTCTCGCACATCTGGGCGCGTGTCCAGGCGGCGCTGGAAGAAATGGTTCTTGGGTCGGTCGCACGTTGCATCCATATTGTACGCAGGGTTGGTTGCGATATCCCCGGGCCGTCACCTAACAAGCATATGTTGAAGGAAATTGTAAAACCACAATAAGACATAAAACATTTCACTGTACTTCTATAACACAATACAATGACATCATTTTTTTTCAACATTTAAAGGAATTTTATTTCATATATAACCAATTTCTTAACAATCATAATCGTAAGAACAAATTCGTTGAATAATCGCAAGTGGATAAAAAAGTATATTGAAATGCATTCATTTTAAGAGTCTTTGAATTTGTACTGTAGGAAAAACGAATGCTTGGATTCCATTTGTTGACTGTAAATTTGAATCCATGTGAATCCAGAAATAATATCCTCGATAAAATGGCCCGTTAATGCGTTTTAATTCATATTACCGAATATGAAAATTTGTATTTCAATCAATTTCAATCCAAATAGTATATTACCTAACAAGAGTGTAAAGTGTACTTTTACGCACGAGTTATGTATCGTATTTTTTTGTATTTGTGTGAGTAAAGATAATGCTTATAAAGTACTTTAGATTCCTCGTATTAGTGATTAAAGTGAACATTTACGGATTCTGGATGGTGTCATGCGTGAATAAACAATTTATGCCCCAGTAAACGAAAAGGGATTAAGGTTTAAAAAATGGGATTGAATGGGATTAAAACCGTTAGAAAACTTACGTGATTGGATTATATCAACCAATCATGACGTTTCTCCAATGGTTTTAATCCAATTCAATCCCATTTTTTAAACTTCAATCCCTTTTCGTTTACTGGGGCATGAATTGAAAGAGTAATTTGTAAAGTTAAATGCGTATCATTTTAACTGTACATTTGACAAATTGGGTATAAATGTATTAATTTGCTTCGCAGAATTTAATCCATTTTAATATAGTTTAACGAATTCAAAGAACGAATAGGAATGGATTAAAATTTTTAATCCATTTCAATCCAATTTCGAATACTGGGTATGTATTCGGTTATACATTTCGTCGAATGATCATATGTATAGTGAATGATTGGCAATCACACGTGTTGACAATGAATAAAGCGACCAATAAAGACGGGACGTATGAATCACAGTAAAAAATATACTTTGCATCATTACCATGTATTTTCTACCATAATCACAAGTATTATTCAATTATTCCTTGCAAATTGCCGCCTTTAATTAGTGTCAGATTTATGCCATACATACATAAGACAATCACCGAGCGACCAGTGCGATTAAACCTTGCGAACGAGTCTCGCCTTGGCAATTATTCGTTCACTTTCGTAAAGTTACTCGAACTTGTGAGTAGAATTCGAATTAATTCCCTTCGAAAATCTATTTTGAAATCACTCAATTGACCGAGGTTTTGAGCCAGTTGTAGAATTGAGGAAGTAATTTTGAGAGTAATTGAGTTCTTTCATGTCGCAAGAAGAGACCTCGAGATTAATCGGTATCCCTTCTCCGACAACGAAGATTTTGAAGTCACGTATTGTGGGGTTAAGTCAACCATACTGTGACACAATATTTATATGTAAAGATTCGCATTGTGGACAATTACGTCGTACTGAAAAATGTAATTTTTTTAATAAAATTTTATATGCCCCTGATTTTGCTGCAATTGCGAATAAAAAGAAGAAAATATTTCTTGTAATTTGAATGACAATATTTTATGTTCATTGGAAATTGAAGGATTAATTCATATTTAAAGACCTATTGTCGATTTTTTATAAAAAATAAAATAAACGATAAATTTACTCATGAAATTATTACATATATTTACGTTTACAAATTTATATATAATTATATAAAAAATCTTCGATATTATTCCACAAATAATACGCGCTTTGTAATATTCTTTTCACATTTTATTTCCACTTACTAAATTAAAACAATAAAAATTTTTATAAATTTATTGAAAAATCAAAACCAATCGGTAAACGGCAACGACAGAAAGCAATAATTTACATGCAGCCCCTGGTAGAAATCAGAATGTACGCGAAGGGTAACAAAGATGTATCAAAAAATGTAACAAAAATGTATCAAAACAGTTAATTACCTGTATACGGGGAACGTACAGTAAGCGTGTTTTGGAACCTTTTGAGAGTAAAAAAGTGTACGAAGAGCGTACGGGTGTCCAAATCCTACTTTAAATTACATTCAACCAAGCGAATACTGTTACCAAAATATTATCACTATATTATTAGTCTAGGAAACGGAATTAACCAAATTTCTTCCTTTCTTAATTTATATGCAATTTTCCTGGTAAAAATGAAAACATTTTTTAGCTAATTCTTAGGCAAGTCAGATATTTACCATGTTAAAAGCATAGGAGAAATGGATAGTGTAAGAAAAAAATGGATAAATTTCTATACTAGGGTTGCGATATTTTGAAAATAAATTAATAACACGTCAAAGTATGCTCATTCGTCATTAATGTCCATCAATCATTTTTGCGCATTTAAAAAATTATAATACACACCTTTTCATTTGATCCCGGCAGAATATACCCATTTCCATGGCACGTATAAAGATTACGTACTTTCACTGTCGCATTATATTGATTTAACATGCGAGAATCGACCGAACATTCGTCACATGTGTGATGAATTTACCAAAAAGGACGCTTCCAAGAAATTCTGATATATCTAGGTCACCATTTTATCGAACTTAACCACATGTGGCATGCGTTTTTGAATAAAATTTCACTAAAGATTTGGTGAAAAGATTATATTCAATTTTGATTTTTGCAAACTATACATGATAGACATGAAAAAATTCTGAAAGTAAGGGGTTGAATGCTATAATTCTATTTAGCGATATATATATATTATGTCAATTTCTATAAATATGGTAATTTTGGAGAATTCAAATTTGAATCAACTTCATCTGTCTGTATTAAGTATATGCTAATGCATATTGAACAGCCTCTTGACCGCTTTTTAATTAATGAAGAACGAGTTCGTTTTGGATAAGACTGTCGGGTTGACGATAAAAAATAATCAATTTTGATTCATCAAAAATATTTAATGTTTACGTGTTGATAGCTTTATTCCGAATTTATTTTTTTATAAATTACACAATTGTTAAAATAGAGAAATACAAAAAGAAAAAAAGAAAAAAAGAAAATGTAACAAACTATACATGGAAATGCAGTATTGTTGAGGTAACCATACTTTAGTTGATACAATCACTCTCACGGTTGGCGCAATCGTTTATGTGGTTGATACAAGCACAGTATTGTTGCTTCGACAATACTGTACTCTTCGTGTAGAAATCAGCTTACCGACGACAAATCGGAGTCATTGATTATTTATAATTTCCGTCCGTAAAAACAAAAAAAAAACAAAAAATTTGCAAGTATGACATATATATAAATCCTGACAATTTATTTTAAAAAGAAATTTTTAAGACGTTTAAAGATGACATTATAGTAGTAAGTAACATTATGATTCTGTCGCATCTTTGATTGATTGACGTTAAATTCTCTTGAATTTATTTATTCATTTTTTTCGGTTTTTTAAAATTTCTTGAATTCTTGACATTTTATTTAAATTTGTTATTTACATCAATCACTACTTAATTGCAGCAAATTTTTAATAATTTTTCAGATTTCTTATTTACTACTTTTCTCAATATTTACTCAATAACATCACATTTTCCTAATACAACTTCATTAAATTATTTTCAATTCTAATTAAATTCTATTAAATTCTTGATATTTTTTTACCATTTGGTTAATTTTATTTATTAAGTTGAAAAGCTCCAATTTACTCTTATGTGCTGTTCTTCGTGTTTTAATTGACAGGAACTATTGATAAAAAATAATTATGTTCAGGAAAAACAGAATAAATATTTGTAAAATGGGTCAGCCATTTTGAGTTTTGAATTGAAAGAACTCGATTGAATGAAGAATAAAGATTCGTAATCGAAGAAACCCGAAAACTATACGAGATATTAATCAAGAGAATTTTTCATAATATGATTGCTCTATTCAATCCAACATTGTAAATTTTTTAAATTTGATTCTAATTTCTAATCGGTTCTGTAATAAAATCTTCGAAGCTATATAAAATCGAAATTTTTCCTTTGTCTCATTGGTGAAATATCAATTTTCATTAGTGTAGCTTTTTTATTCATTGTAACCCAAACAATACAGAACCTCATGTATGTAAGGTTAAAATAAGATTGATGTAAGATTTTTGTAACCTTACGTATAGTTGCTCTAACCTATAGTCGTAATGCCCGGTGCTATGTTATAGGTAATCAAATACCAACTCGGATCCCTACTATGATTAGATCATGACAAATTTACTTTATTATCATGTTCAAAGAAATTTACTGGCAAATACAAATTTTTATATAGAAACCTGCTGATACATAGTCAACATATATAACAAAAAAGTAAAAAAAGAGATGTCAGACGAACGAACCTTTCTTTTCTGACAAGGAAAAAAACATTTAATTAAATTTTCTCCACATATGATGTATATTGTGTTTGTAACTGCGTTGAAAAATAAGGAAATAACGGAAATGTAGTTCGTAGGTCTCAGCTTGCCAACTTTTCGTTGATCCCTTCAGCTGACCTTAGACATCTATTCTGTTCATTACATTTTTGCACTTTTTCTATAAGTATTTGTACATATAGAATGCAGAAAAATACTAAAACAGCAAGGTCTTTCAAAATTAAAAAGAAAATTCTAAATATTATATGTAGAAAGTCAGTTCTGTTTTACAATAATAGTTTTGTCCTCCTCTTGAAAAGAAAAAAAAAAATATATGTTAACCTGTATAATGAAATTTTCTGTTTTTATGTTCTCAATTCAATTTCCTTCGCTTGTTTATGCAACCAACAGAGAGACTCCAATGCTGACATAAGCAACATTAACGAAACAGAAACGTTCCGTTTATAGTCAAAAATTGCAATCATAATGGAGCCATATTAAAATCTTATTCGAATTGAAAATAATTATGTGCGTGAATCAAATAATGAGAATAATAAAGATGAAATTTAAAGGTGAACACATTTAAAGGTGAAACTTGTTACATGTACCAAGATTAGGATACCTTACCGGATTACAACGTGGGAATCCAGATATAGAGCGGCAATCTTCTAACGTACCATATTGAAAATCATTCTTATAACGGAAGGCAGTGGCGCCTAGAGGCGAAGACACAAACTACAATGTAACAACAAATAACGAGTTTATGATCGGGATGTCAATTTGTGAAAACGATCTTACACATAATAAATATTAACAATTGCATAGTTTTAATAATTGTATTTATTCGATCCAATTATTTGTTTCTGTTAAATAAAACATTTGTTCTCTTGCGTCAATGTGTACACATCAAATAAATTCTTAAAAAAAAAATTTATAATAGGATCGAAAAGTTTTTTTTTTCAAAAAGTGAGCTTTGTAAGGATAATTCAACATGACATATATAATCCTCAAAATCTGGTCTCATGTTCGACTATGGAATTAGTTAATAAATTACATATATAAAATAAATAATATGTTAAATTATGATATTCTATTGAACAATGCAATATTTCTCTGAGTATGTATATGTATACACACACACACACACATACACATATATATACTGTATATATCTCCTATAGGATGTGTATTGTACAATACCTTCGATATCACAGAATATGAATCTCAGCACGAAATAGATTTATTTCTTTTATTATCAATAATATATTATAACGAAATAGAAATTACATTTTTCTAAGTTCTTATTTAATCACATAATATGTCTCATTTCGTTACGTAAATTTATAAAGTAGGCCGAATTGAAATGTATTGCATTGGCGCACTAGAATAAAATGTAATTAATATTATCAATTACGAAAATCTACAATTTTCTTCAGAAATATGAAAAGAAATGTAATAATAAAAAAAAACGTTTAATTTATTTTTTATTTCTATGTTAGTAATTTTCTAAATAGAGACCAAAACGACCACAAGTAGACACCGGCACAGAAATCGCGTTTTCTTTTTTTTTACGTGTTGAACGCACAAAAGTAGTCATAAGAAGAAACTGTAAGCTTTAAATGCTTTTTTCCAGTAGTCAGTAAAGTAGGGCTTTACGTACTAGTGTATAAATGGTATATAATGTGCCTATAGTATGCATAATATCAACAAAAAACATTTCAAGAAAGCAAAATTTTGTATTCTATATAAGGCATTCGAATATTTTTTTACCATTTACCCTTCAGAAGATCTTGAATACATTAAATTTGAATACTCTTAACGCTTGGAAACGAGAGTTAAAATAAGAAACGATGATAGAAATACAAACGATTCTCAAATATCGGGTGGCAATGACACACTTCCCAACCCTTCTAACTGGCGAAAACACGGTCATTTTTGTACAGGTGTGTCAATCATGCGGTGAACCAATCATGAATTTCATTGCTGTATATAGATATTTTAACAATTGTTTGTATGATAAAACACAAGGATCAAGATGAACACGTTTTCCAATACCTATAGAAATTCACTAATGTATATACATTATATGATTAGGGTCTCAAAGTAAGACCGAAAAGGAACCTCTATAAATAAAATCAACCTACAGCAACTATCCTTACTTAAAAAAGAAGTTTATCTACGTTATATATACATGCACATATCCATACATACATACGCCCATGTAAACGCACACATATGTAATAAAAATGTCTATTTTCTTGATTTTTAAAGATTATTAACATGTTTTGAAATGAAAAACTTTGGACCAATTTTTTGTACGCACTTCACATGTACCTATATTTACATATGCGTGTGTACATGTACATGTATGTATGCATATACGTAAATATTTATTTAAAAATCCACATTGAATCTACCGTTTTCAATTCATCAATTGACAATTGTATAAAAACTAAACAATAAGCCAAATAAATTTCATAGGTCCATATTTAAAATTGATAAATTACGTATATAAAATTCGAGTTTCATGCAAACACATTAAATCTCCGAGCACAATGAAGTGGACCTGTAGGAATAATCGTAGAAAAACCAATCACTTAAAAGTAGAACTATACATAAACTGCAATTGTAGGCATCAAAATTCCTACTTAAAAATTTAATCCGATTGCTTGTTCAATTTCTTTCGATAGCTTGGATAATTTTTTTATGATAATAGTTGGCCATATTGCGATCTACTCAAACGCATTGCCGTGGGGTGCCAACAGGTCAATGCTCGATCAATGGCATTCTAAATATTCGTGGATATCCCGCCTACACACATTTGATACGATTTGTATCAAATTTTTGACAAAAGGCCTGTTCACCTGAAATTATACGTGACGAATAGAATATTATTCGTCAGTTCTAGATCATGCTATATATTCTGATAAGATCCCTGGTCGAAAAATTAACCTGACATGTGCCATGCTTCTGATATGGAAGCACAATTTGAATCTAATTGAATATCTTCAATTTAATATTCTCATTCAGATTTTCCAGCGAGTAAAAGAACATTTAAAATCATTTCTGTCTCCCTTGTAGAAATGAAAACATTTCTTAGCCAATTCTTAGACAGTTCAGATATTTACCATGTTAAAGGCATAGGAGAAATGGATAGTGTAAGAAAAAAATGGACAACATAGATTGGTATCTGGATTTACCTCACAGGTAACTTAAGAGATCAAAATTAGTCCTACATTCCAAGTATCATTATAGGATGAACGTGTAAGATATTATACCACATGCAAGTTATAAGTCTCTGATAAACAATTGGCAGACTGTCAAGTTCGATTCAATATACTTTTTATCACAATTCATCACTGAGGAAGATTTGGAATACGCTTTCCCTTAATTATCAACTACGAATTCAAGTATATTACAATCTTAATTTGAATAGAAACCAGCATTTACAAATGTCTAAGTTAATTGAAACAAATTATCTTATTCGCATTATTCCGAAGGACGTTCATTGTTCAATTATGCTTCAAAGCTGGGAATCGCAGAAACCGCGCGATTGGACAAGAGGTATAAAGATCGTATTTCATAAAAAAAAAATCGCCTATTAGGATCTTGGTATTTCATCCGGTGCATTGTATCTGTGTTTCTGATAGATATAGGATTCTCTCCCCGAGGCGCGAAGGATCAATGACTTAGTCGGTTACTTACGGCTATCAGGAGGCTCAGCAGTAGTACTCGCATCTTGGCAGTTCGAGGGAATTTGAAGGAGTATCTTGCCGTGTTGTTTTTTGTTTCGCAAAACGCGAATGCAACCTCGTCAACGGACGTGCGGGAACTTCATGATCCCGTGCCGGGCACAAAAAAACCAGACGTAATTGTCATCGCGTGGCGATCGCGGCGATAATCGCGAGTACTCGATGAAAATAATCGGGTCGCCCTCGTCGCTTTTCAATCGGTTATTTTTTTTTTTTTTTTTTTTTTTTTTTTACCGCGAGCGTGGATCGCGTCTGCACGTCCAATGTCCGTCGCGATTTGTCGGTCCCAATCGCCGGTGGACTCAAAGAAACGTGTACGAAGAGGCCGAGACGTCTTTGGCCAGGGTGGGGTTGACACGACTAGACACTTTCACTATATAGACACACGTCTCGAGAGCGATCTTGCCAACTCCAGATATCCTTCCTTCTTATCGCTTCCTTTTTCGAGATCGCATCTCTTGTTTTTTTTTTTTTTTTCTCTTTTCTCGAAGAGTAATTGAACTGTAAACTGTACAGCCGCACGTGAGCAACTGCGGCTGCATTATGCGGTGATCTGTGATAATGGTAATTGTTTCGAACGGTGTTCCCAGGAAAACGGTCTTGCTTGTACACGAGCTTCAATAACAATTACGTGTATATACGCACGCTCGGCTGTATGTGTATTTTATGTCAATTTTGAATAGGATTGTAAATGCGAATATGATATACGCAGTGTAATAATGTGCTAATGAACTCAAGGCTCTCTACAGTGTATCGCGTGTAATTTTATATATATGCAGAGATGAATTATTTATAAACTGTCATTGTTACACATAATGAATGTGCATGCTGCTGAAAAGTGTCGGGCATGTTTTACCATATAGAAATCTACTAAATTTTACAAGTCCGAGACGCAATGTAACAAAATTTTTTTCACGCCTATAAAAGTCCATTTCCTGCAAGCGGTCAAGCCATTGGAATGTCGCCGAAATTTCTCTCGCCCATTCCTTGATCGGAATGGAATGCTTGCCAACGAACGTAAAAATATGCTTTTATTCCCGTTATTACGTGGACATAGTAGATTTTCAGCAAGCAACGAATGTAATAATATGATGTCATGTTATATGGCTGCAGTAATGCTGTGATGTTACTGATGATGATGATGATGGTGATGATCTTTACGTGGCTCTACTATGTTATCCGTTTATATTTGCGTTAAGAAAGCCAATACTTTCTCACAATGCATGACCTACAAACACCATATAGGATTTCGATTCATTGGCATATGTATAAAAGGATATAGGGAAGTCAAATGTACGCGTGTCATTGACTCCGTATATATATATATATATATATATATATATAGGCTCGGACTTTTGGTTCGTTTCATAATTAACAGACACTATTCCGGAATTACAACTTTATCGGCGATTAAATCAGTACAACATGTTTATGTGCCGATGTACCTGTACGATTGCCCTACATTTGCCGAAGGTCACTTAACCCTTTTATGCCAGGAATGACCTACAATTTTAAGGTTGATTTCATCTCAATTTCTCAAGTGGAAAGAATTTATGTAAATTTTTTAAATATACTATTCTTACCACACTTCCAAGTATGTTCTATCGGTTCTTTATGCAAAATTTTTGCAAAGTAAAATAAAACAGATATTTTTAATGTGAACCTTCTTCATTTTTCGTGACTTCGTCTATTACCAACACTCGTTAATAACAATAATTAATGGAGTGTACACGAAGTTATCCGAATAATTGGACATTAAAAATATGGATTTTTATAGGAGCAGTGGCCGAAATTAAAACGGACGTGGAATGAAGCAAATTTATTCATAATTATATTTATTTTGTCAAATATTACACGTATTACACTAGGGTGAGGGTATGGGTACTTGAGTATGGGTGTAGCAGGCAAGCCCCCCCCCCCCCTCCCCCGGAACTCCCTGCTAAATAACTAATCTAACCTTACTATCACAATAATGCCTAAAACGCATTTTTGAGTGGACATCATGTAATGAAAAGTTCCTATGAACTATGCAAAAGACCTGGAACTAAATGTATAATGCCATATTTGGTCCTGGAACTATCGTTTTGCATGTATATAAATGTATTCGTGCTAAAGGTTTTACGAAGACTTTTGGCTCTTATATGAGGACAGTCCTTGTGAACTGGTTAGTTCCCATGTTCATGGGAAGTTACGGGGAAAAAGAAAACACGTAAGCTTATGTAAAAGGCATTACAAAAGACTGCACGCATATAAAGCTTTTATCATTTTATATTTATGAAAAAGTGATTTATATAGAAGTGGTGTGTTATGAAAAAAAAATCACTGAGTACTATATTATCATGTAAGGAAACAATAAATTGCTTGTATTTTCGGGGAAATGTTGCTAGTTAGGAATTGCAGCAAGTTTGAAAATTTGTTATATATTTATTTATTTTGTTTGCAATGTTGTGTATCGAAGATTTTTTACTTAATTATAATGTATGGTTTAATAACAAATGGAATTATGATCAACTAATTGCTTATTGTTCGATCAATTTGTTGTTAGAATGCGAAAAATACATCGAATAAAAAAATGACACAGATAAATACGAATGGACAGAAGTGACTACTTTTCAAAAATAAAACTAGATTTTCCGTGTCCTTTGAAAGGAAGTTTAAGGAGATCTAAGGAAATCATGTTTTATGTAGGACGAGAGACCATGTTTTGTAATAGTATATATATATATATATATATATAATAGCCGTTTTGCACTTTATTTGAGGAAATTTTACTCTTGAGTACAAAATTTCCACTGGAGAGCACATAATGAAACAGTAGTAAATAAGTCACTAGATCAAAGCGTTACCTGAATTTCGCAAGTATAAGTTGGTACACCTGATTATTGTAATAAAATAATATATAAAATATTTTTTGTTTATTATACACATATATATAGATATACAACGATTTTCACGTATGTTTACTAAAAAGTTTATTATCATCTGGCCTACATAGTTTTGACAATTATGCAAAAATATACTACATCTTTGCTACACTGCGTGATCTAGTGACATTATTTACTACTGTTTTATTATGTGCACTCCAGAGGAAATTTTGTGCCCCGGAGTAAAATTTTCTAAAAAAAAGTGGTTAAAGAAAAACGGCAATTATGTATCAATGTATCAAAGACGTAATTACTGATATTCACAAGTGTGAAGTTTGACACATGAGCAAAGCGAGTGCGATAATCAGCATACGAAGCTCGATTATTTGCGTTATAACTTTTTCATCCTAGAGCGCGAAATCGAAAAAAGCGCCCACAGAGTTAGAAAACTTTTTTTTTAATAAAACATAAATAATAAGAAATAAGTATTAAAAATTATTTACAAAATGTTATTAAACTGTTTTGAAAGCATTTTTAAAATGAAAAAAGGACGAAAGACGTATTTTTTTTACGCTGCGGACGCTTTTCACTATATTTTGCTCTCTCTGATGGTGTTATGAAAGTTACGGGCGCAAAAAATCAAGCTTCGCACCCATCATTTCGATTTTTGATCATTTCGCCCTCTATGGGCTGTGTGCATACCAACACAAACTTGCAGACGTGAGTTTGTGTAGTTATGTACATATACATAAAATACCACCCGAGAACTTACAGCACCCCAGAAAGAGGGCGTTCAAAGTGTTCATGTACACAGCCACACAACATTACTTCCTTCATGTACACAGCCACACAACATTACTTCCGTAAGTTTGTGTTAGTATGCACATAGTCTATAGATAATACATTATTTTTCATTATGTATTCTTTTTCTACAGTCAATGTCAAAATAATGTCAAAGTAAAACAAAAAGTTTAATAACATTATTTTCTAAATAATTTCTAATGTTTATACTTTTTATTTATAAAGTGATTTTTCAATAGAATTGGATGGAAATTGAATAAAGCGCTGTCAAAATTTATTTTTAATTAATACATTCAATTTAATATTTCGTTATGATTTACGTCCCGCTTCTGAATGAAATTCATGTCATTTATTAATTATTTCGACGAATTTATCGATAATTGTCAATATTTATTTTGATTTAAAAATATATATAGTGTTAAACAATTTGAAAACATTCTCGATATTAAATTGACCACGCACTGGTTATTTTAAAGATATCGATATGTAATATAATTGATATAAATAAGAGTACGGGGGGGGGGGGGGGGGGGGGGGGGGGCCTAAAATTTAAAGTACTTTTTTTTTTATTTTAAAAAATCGTTTTTAAAAAATCACCCCTGTTGAGAAATATCAAAAAATTGTTTTATTAATTTTTTTTTTCGACTACGTAGGATCTTATAAAATTTCATTACACAATTTTGAAATTTCCTCAAGTAATGACTTGAAAAAAATATATATATATATATATTTGCAACATTTCGATAATAAATAATAGCATGTGTTAGTGTACGATATGTGCAGTTGGTGCAGTTCAAGGAGACTTCGCTACTGGTGCCATCAAGCATAAATCCCAGAAAGTTATAACACTAGCGCGAGCTCAATCCCATTTTCAGTTTTGTATATATCTCCATCATTTTTTTCACGATATCGAAATAAAAATTTGATAATGCAAAAGGATCTTATATAGATTTCTTACATACTTTAAAATTTCGAATATTTTATTCAATAACATGCTAAAGAATTTGAACTAATAATTAATAAAATAAATATGCGAATAAAACTACGTAAGAAAACATAATCGAATAAGAAATATTTCATATATCGCTGTTAGAAAAAGTGGACATTTTTAGAAAGTTTTTAAATCTTATTAACGTATCCTTATAAATAAGCAGGAACAATTTTTTAAACAGTTTTTACAATTACGATTGATTATTTATCCGTAAAAATGTAACAACATTGTTTAAATTCAAAGATTTTAATGAATATTTTTTGAAATATTCTCTTTATAAAAAATAGGTTTTCTATAGGAAACATTTGAAAAATTCGAAGCGGTAATGAATCATTTTCTAGAAGAAAACAATACACATCTGTTTATATCCTTCAACATTGTAACACATTCTAAATCATCGAAAAGTTTAATCGTAAATAAAAGTTTATTGTAGCAACTGCTTTTTGCCAGTTTCACATTTTTCCAGTAAAATAATCTTTTTTCTTATCAAATTTAATTATCGTTAATTTCACCTGCAGTATCTGATTTGCTTGCTTGAAAAAAATATATAAGTAAGTAGTGTATCACTACTGAAAATTATATAGCTGTTTTCAGTATAGTAAAATAAGGGATTCAGTAGTAAATTTCTATACAATAATGTAATATATTTCCAAGGAAATTTTTCTCCGTATTAGCATAGATATATATATTTTTTTATATATTTTTTTCAAGCAAGCAAATCAGATACTGGAGGTGAAATTAACGATAATTAAATTTGATAAGATAAAAGATTATTTTATTGCTTGTACTGCATATTAGTACACTGAAAAAAATTGTTATTTTCAAGTAAATATTGACTTGAATACTACCAAGTAAAAATTTACTTGAATTAAGAAAAGATTTTCTTGAATTAAGTAAGATTTACTACAAAGAAGGAAACATTTTCTTAATTCAAGTAAATATTTACTTGAAAATAAAATTTCTACAAGGGCCCCTGGTAAAAAAGTGGATAGAATCATAGTATGGAATCGAATTCCAATTCTTATTCTTATCGATTTTAAAGAAACTGATCGAAATGTATATCTAGAAAATGTATCCATTTCTATATCTGTTTCTTTAAAATTCGGAATCCGATTCTATACTATCCACTTTTTTACCCGGGACATTACGGAAGATTCAGTGAAATGTCGCAAATCGAAAAATTCAAATATATGAACAGCTATTTCCTAGGTAGTAAGTAGTATAGGTACATGTCCCCTTTTTTATCGACAACACACCGGAAAATTGCTGAAAATATGCCGATTGAAAACTGACGCACACACAGCTAAAAAAAATGATTAAAACATAAAAACTTGGATTAACAAGAATTCAGAAGTATTTAAGTTATTTTAGACATTTTTAATAATTTTTAAACCTTTTTTATCCAAGTTTTCACCTGTCAATCTTTTTATTTTACTGGACACGTATACCTCATGCCGTTTTGATATACCATAATTGACCGAATTCTGCGTCCATCGCAATAATATACAAATATATTCGAACAATAGTCGAGTTGCAATGTAAATTAGGTCAGTGCAGAAATCTTGTACATACTAATTGTGTATAAAATTTTAGAAACCTTACCTTCAACAGTTAAAGTAAACGCGCGTTATATTATTGGTCACGTTCAATAAAATTTCAGTCAAACACTACACTGTACGCAGAGTAGCATTATCTGAAAACAAACATATTCGAATTAAAAAATCCTTAAAAGAATTCAGAAATATAAAGTAAACAATCATGAACATACTATATTTCAGAAACACAATCCGTTTTCAATTATGTATACTGCTGCAGTACTGACAGAACGATGTAGGACAATATATCGACAATATATATCGACATTACCGACATTTATTGGAATCCCACCGCGCGATGGCGCTAGTGGCTTGTTCTTGTGTTGACAAGGTTGACAAAGTCGGCGGTCGGCTCAAAAATCGAAACTCGTATGGGTTTTTTTTTTTTAGTTCATAATATCATATCATACATATTAATAAAAAATCGTTAAAATCTTTACGACTGCGACAGCAATATAGAGAAATTAAAAACCATAAGCAGTCTATATATACTATTTAAAATTTTAATTTAGTATAAAGACTGCTTATTGTTTTTAATTTCTCTATATAATACATACATATACTTATGCATATTTAAATAATCGAGCGCGACCACGCCGACCACGCTGATGCTCGTTCCTCGTGAAAGATGTTTTTGTTATCAATTGAGTAAAATCACCGGTGCTCTATACCGCGGGGGGCAAGGGTGGGGGAGCGGACGACACCTTCTCGCGTATGTATACACATCGTACAGCTGTCGTCCGTCGACCGGTAAAATATACAGGGACAGCTAAAAAAGACGGTATTCGGTGCGCACGTTCGGCAATCGCCGTCGTTCCTTTCTCGTACTCGTTGTTTACTTTCCCCTATTCTCTGTGTCGCGACCCGCGAAGACTTTCGCGTCCGGCTGCGTACAATCATGGCGATAACCTCATCGCCGCGAGTGGACGATCTTGTGCAAAAAGTCACGCTACACAATCAGCGTCAATTGCTCTTCAACGGCTATGTGTTACCGTTCGTCCTCGCGCAGACGACGTGGATCTACTTCTGGATCTTCGTCTACGGCCTGGACGAATATTACGACGCTGGTCTCGTTGGCATTGCGGTGATCAGTGTCCTGCAAATTTTCACGTGCCTCTGTTGCCAGTGGTCCGTACACGTGCACACATTTTTCAACTGCAGTTCGGTGAGCTATCAATTCGAACATCATCGAGCTTGTGCACGTGGAAATTGCGCATTTCACCCGCAGCTATACAATATGTTCCGTTTACGTGGCGAACACTCGTTTTTTTGTCGTCACCCATCCAGAGAAAGTTTGGCGGGAAATTTGAATTTGATTTTCCTTTTTCAATTAATGGCGTTTTTCACTGGGACTTGCACTCGTGCAGTTTTCCACAAGAACCCATTTAAAATTTTGCATTGACCAAGTGCACACTTTAACATGGGCTTTATGAGAAAATTGCACGAGTGCAACTGACAGTGAAGAACGCTATAATGCTTACAACGACTACATTTGATCCAGACAGAAAAGTGAAAAATGAATTTGCATGAAAATACGTTTACATTTACTGATGGGTCTTTGTGCTGTACAGTATTGATTAAAATGTAAATTGAACTTGATGCGACATCCATGTAGATGATTTGTACAATTCAAATCAGATATTACGTCACATATAGAGTTTTGGAATATTGCTGATATCTCAATTCCGATTACAGTTTGCTATTCTCCGTTTTCATTTTACAAATAATATATTCAGTCACATGTCAAACATGAATAAAATGTATACGGGAGACGAATCTGGAATCTGTGATTTAGAAAAAAATATTTGTAATTGGTAAATTTTAAGGATTTACAAAAATATTATTTTATGCTTTTTTGTGAATACATTTTAAAATGTAGAAAACGAATATTAAATCAGAAACATCAATATAAATTAAAAAAATTTTATAATTAATTTTTTGTAATTTATGTAAAATCATATAATAAAACAAATTTGAATTCAGAGAATTTCACTTGAAATTCAAAACAAGCTTCTATGTAAGAAGTAATTTTAAAAAACACAAAACTTGTCATGTATAACATTGAAGTTTTTTAGTTGTACAAGGTTATCCAATAATTCGATTTAAAAATGAATGTTGTAGATATATAATTTAAATTGCAAAGGAGAAAACTTATAATTTCAAATTGAATGTCATTGTATGCAAAAAAAAGTAGTTAAAAAAATTTAAGTATTTATGTACTTTACAAGGCTTCTAATTTTCCTGACCTTGAAATAAGTCTCGTATGCATAAGGAATATTCTCACTTGAATGTGATGTGCGTTAATAGATATCTATATCATATATTTTTTGTCATTAATATTCCTTCTTGTATTATCATTTGCACTCTACTAAATGAAAACGAATTGAAGCATCAAGAATCCGGATTAATTATAAACATTTTTGTTTATTCTATAAACCAACTATTTATGCAATAAACTCAATTTAAATTGAATCATCCTACTTTTACAAATATCTGCTTTATCTTCATTTGTATGAGGTCCAATTTTTTTC
Organism: Trichopria nigra; assembly: GCA_030522945.1. Classification (NCBI taxonomy): domain Eukaryota; kingdom Metazoa; phylum Arthropoda; class Insecta; order Hymenoptera; family Diapriidae; genus Trichopria; species Trichopria nigra. The sequence goes on from JAPYZR010003434.1 coordinate 36,152, forward strand.
ATGTTTTACTTTCTTCAATACTTCAAGATGTATGTAGCGGCCAAGTCCCTCTTGTGTTACAGTTCACATATACTTAAACGTCATTTAAAGTGTGATTTGGCACGCCTATACAGCTCGCGTACATTCCATTTTCACCAGGGTCAATTATTTCATCCAAATATTACGGACTTAAATAAATTAAATATTTTCCGCACTTAATTTTTAACCAATTTTAGTTAAATTCACTTCATAGCACCATAAAAATTAATTGCATTTTATTTTCTTAAATAAATTAATTGCCAAATCATCTTTTGGTCGTATGTATTTAAGGTTGAACTAATTTTTTGTAATTATTTTTGATAATAATTTTATAATTTCCATTTCAGGTTCATAATGATCCTTACAAAGCAACAATAGCCAAAGTTGTGCCTACACCGAACAATGGAAGTTCCGAACTTGTCAAACTCCATAGGCCACACGATCAAGAGCCTTGGTTTATTTTCCAAAAAACAAAATACATTTGGGATTCATCGAAGAAACAATTTCATGGCCTACAATTTCCAGATAACCATTCTATTAAATATTATAGCGAATGGAAAGGCTACAACGGCGAGACAGAAATTACCGAAGCCGAAGGAAAATACGGGTTGAATAAGTAAGGCGTTCTTTCATTGTTACATTTTTACATTTGACATGTTTCAATTAATTCATTCTCTATTGAATTTGTAGACTTGATATGGTGGTACCTGAATTTTGGGAACTATTTAAAGAACGTGCAATCGCACCATTTTTTGTATTTCAAGTTTTTTGCGTAGCTCTATGGTGTCTTGATAGATACTGGTACTACAGTATTTTCACGCTTATCATGTTGATCATGTTTGAATGCACTCTTGTACAGCAGCAGCTTCGTAATATGGCAGAAATACGAAAAATGGGAAATAAACCCTATATGATAATGGTAAATAATATACTTGCAGTCAATGAAACATAATTTTACTGTAGTATATAACCTCTACTGTTAATATCAATTCGTCTTTATAAAGGTTTACAGAAATAAACGATGGAGGACAATGTTTACAGACCAGTTACTTCCAGGAGATATTGTGTCGATAACAAGATCTCAAAATGACAATTATGTACCATGTGATATGGTGTTGCTCAGAGGCCCGTGCATAGTAGATGAGAGCATGTTAACTGGTATGTATATTATCGAGAAAAGCAGCATCTTCATTCAATTTTATTTTCAATCGAGTGAAATACACATGTTCTTAAATTTATGTAATAGGCGAATCAGTTCCACAAATGAAAGAACCAATCGAGGACCTTGATGGAAAAATTGTACTAAATGTTGAAGGGGGAGACAAACTTCACATTTTATTTGGTGGAACCAAAGTTGTACAGCATACACCACCAAGTAAAAATTCACCTGGATTACGAGGTATAAGGTTTAGATTTAATGAATGACAAATGAAAATTTTGCGCATTTAAAATAATGAATGATGCTATTACATTTCAGCAACTGATAATGGTTGTGTTGCCTACGTTCTAAGAACTGGATTCTCCACTTCTCAGGGAAAACTTTTAAGAACAATTCTATTCGGAGTGAAGCGAGTAACTGCAAATAACTTGGAAACATTTGGTTTTATTCTGTTTCTTCTTATTTTTGCAATTGCCGCTGCTGCATACGTTTGGATCAAAGGTGTTGAAGATCCAAAGAGAAATAAATATAATTTATTCTTGGAATGTACATTAATATTAACATCTGTCGTACCTCCAGAATTACCAGTGGAGTTGTCGCTGGCTGTAAATACTTCACTTGTAGCATTATCTAAATTAGGTAAGAAATCCAAATCTTATTAATGCTGATTTGCTGTTAAATAATAGTTATAATTTTTATTATTATTATTAACAAATATATATTTTAAAGATGATTAATAATTTTATAATCGTTTATTCAGGAGTATATTGTACTGAACCATTTAGGATACCTTTTGCCGGCAAGGTTGATATTTGTTGCTTTGACAAGACTGGCACTTTGACCAGTGATGATTTAGTAGTTGAGGGCATCGCTGGTGTGAAGTAAGTGAAAAGGCATAAATATTTGGCATTTTCTTATAAAAAATGAAACTTAATAAATATTTTAGTGGTAATTCAAAAGTTGTGGAACTGTCAGAAGCACCAATGGAAAGCATTCAAGTATTAGCGACATGTCATTCACTTGTCATGCTAGAAGATGGCATTGTTGGTGATCCTCTTGAAAAAGCTATGTTAAAAGCAGCCAATTGGAACTTAACAAAAAGTATAAATAATTGTAATAAAATGGAACTTTTTCTTTTTGATTGATACTAATATTAACTTTTCGCACTTAGGTGAGGCTGTCATACCTAAAAAAGGCAAATCACCAGGTCTAAAGATTATGCAAAGACATCACTTCTCTTCTGCGTTAAAGCGAATGAGCATAGTCGCAGGTTATACATTGACCGGGCCAACGGATGCGCAATATATTGTTACTGTAAAAGGTGCACCAGAAACATTAAAAAACATGGTAAACAATGACACTGATTTATTAGATAAAGGGAAACTACATTTTAAAAACAAACATAAATGGCTGGTCAATTAATATTCTTCGTTTCAGTTCTCCGAGATACCAGAAAATTATGATTCAACATACTTGTCACTATCGCGACGAGGGGCTAGAGTATTAGCTCTTGGTCATCGTAAGCTTCCTGCTTCAACATCACCTCAAGAATTACGTGAGCTAAGTCGTAATGACTTAGAAAAAGATCTCGCATTTGCAGGTTTCGTTATCATAAGTTGTCCATTGAAATCTGATTCGAGAAGCGTGATTAAAGAAATTTTGAATGCTTCACATTCTGTGAGTTGAACCTAGTTTTAATAATTTTATTAAATCATATTAATTTTATACTAGTAAATTTTATTTTCATAAAAATGTATTTACTTATATAATGGATGTATTGACACGTGAACCTAAAATGTTGACACATAAACTGGTATCCAGGTAGTTATGATCACTGGCGATAATCCACTTACGGCCTGTCATGTTAGTCGTGAATTACATTTTACAAAGAAACTGACTACATTAATTCTGACTGAGCACAACTCGGAATGGCAATGGGAATCGGTTGATGGACTGAAGAACTTTCCATTGATTCATCGAAAGACAATTTGGAAACATCACATGCTTTGCGTCACTGGAGAAGTACGTTAATGTATTGTTATTTGAACACGTTTCTACATATATTTATAAAATGTATGACATGAAACTAAGAAATTTTTGTTCACAGGGTTTGACGTATTTGAAAGAAAGAAATATTAAATTCCTACATGAACTAATTCCACATATTGCTGTATTTGCTCGATGCGCTCCGAAACAAAAAGAGTACATTATTACAACTCTTCAAGAGTTAGGGTATACAACACTGATGTGTGGTGATGGTACAAATGATGTTGGGGCGCTCAAACACTCGCAAGTTGGTAAGTTACGATCACATTATATACTTGTAAGTGTTGCGTAATCACCACAGTTTTATTGCTTTTTTTAAATGTGTACCTATCATTACAATTACTTTGTACACTGGAAGTGATGTACATAATTACGTGAATAAAACAATTCATTTTGTTTAAATTTCTTCTCATGACTTAAAAATACGCCCTCTTTAGGCGTAGCAATTTTATCTAGTCCACCAGACTCATCTGGCAGTTCATTACCTGATAAACGTGAGATGATACCACTGACTGCGAATACACCAAACCCTAACGTCAACGGTCCACGGGCAAATTCACGCCAGCAACAAATAAATCACACGCGTTCAAAACTTCAGAAAATGCTTAAAGAAATGGAAGAACAAGAGCAGTCAGTCATCGTCAAGCTGGGTGATGCGTCTATCGCAGCCCCATTTACGAGCAAATTTTCATCGATTCAATGCAGTAAGCTTTAGTAAAGTAGTCAAACTTAATTCTTGTTTAAAAAATATTACAAACATAAAAGTCATCTTCTTTTTACAGTTTGTCACGTTATCAAACAGGGACGTTGTACTCTGGTGACGACTTTACAGATGTTCAAAATTCTCGCTCTGAATGCGTTGGTGTTAGCTTACAGTCAATCTGTCCTGTACTTAGATGGCATTAAACTGAGCGACAGCCAAGCAACATTACAAGGAATTCTGTTAGCTGCTTGTTTCCTTTTCATATCGCGCTCAAAACCACTAAAGACTCTATCCAAGCAGAGGCCACTGCCAAATATTTTTAATTTGTACACTATATTGACTGTTTTGCTGCAATTCGCAGTTCACTTTTGCTGTCTTATATTTCTTGTTCGAAAAGCTGCAATTCTCTCGCCCAAGTAAGTAATTTTGGATCAATACTACACTTTTTAAAAGATCTTTAGGCGTTTTCAATTTATCTGCATATGGATATGAGTAATGGTACACGTGTCAACATTTTTAAATTGTAGGGATGATAAGTTAGCAGCTATTTTGGCACCTTCGGAGGCAAGCACCAACAACGTTACAAGATCTGATGATGACGAAAATGAACCGTTTGTCCCCAATTTAATAAATAGCACTGTGTACATAATGTCAATGGCACTACAAGTGTCAACGTTTGCGGTTAACTACAGGGTAAGTATAAATGATATGTGTTTGCAACATTCGTGTCATGTATCAATTTTAACGATTTTATTTACATTTGAAGGGTCAACCATTCATGGAAGGACTGTTAGATAATAAATCGTTGTTATACAGTTTATTGGGCAGTACTGCAGTTATTTTTGGTTTAGCTTGTGGTTTTATGCCAGATATTGCCTTACAGTTCGAAATCGTTGATTTTCCAAACGATGTAAGTACAACATATTGTAATATTTGAGTAATATATTTTCTTTTTCAATTACTTAAGATGTTCACTTTTCAAAGCGATAATTTCATGTTCATGTTATTTTTTTTTGTTTACAGTTCCGATGGACTCTTGTGCAAGTGTTGATCGCAAACTTTGTCATAACCTTTATCGTTGATCGAACATGTCGATGGTTATTTGGCGAAGGGAGGCATCTCAAACTGTGATCCAAGTATCATTAGTTCACTTTAGGCATACAATTGTATTTTACAAATCAGTACAAGTACACATATGCATAGCATTCATAAATATTATATCGATAACGTTGTCTTGTATAGCTAGATTTTCCATACGATACTGTTACGGGAGTGAACGAAAGTGATTAATAGGTGGGCAAGCCTCTTACAGTTGAGGAAGCTCGATACTTCTGTGCGCGTGGAAGTGATACTTTCGTCGCCTTTAACGTAGATGGCGACTGACTCTGACGTAAAAAAAGACGAATGAAACTTATCTCGAATTTGAACATTCCGGCTTGGGCTTTATCGTAACTAAGGATTGTGAAAATTAATCCTCTGGTTTAGTCCGGTCGAGACATCAATCATCAATCGTACCTATATAGTTGCGTATTTCGTTTGCAATTTACTTGAGGAGTGTAGCGTTTCAAGTGTGTTACTGTTCACTGGCATCAGTTTCATTAAGTATGTGTTCCTAAAACAATTACGCCAGTTAAACTTAGGGTATCTTTGATCATGACTGATTTGCTGTATGAATGAATATAGTTTGTTGCATACGACTGGTATAAATTTATGAACTGAAACGTCTACGTTATATTTATAGAGAAACAAATCTTATAATGAAAGACAGTTTTAATATAAGAGTGATAGATATAAATGTAACATATGGCATATATTGTTGTAAATTTCTTTGGTGAAAACTGACGTAAAATCAACTCTACATTTCCTTTTGTAATTATCCGTGCGATGTTATGAAAAGCATAAAAAAATGTTATTCAATATAAATTTTGGTCCCTTCATTTGCATCAGATTTTAGTACTTATTTTTTTGTCACAAGTGGATGAAAAGTACGGCTTTTTTGTTCGATAAAGGACATAAAGACAAAAATGAGTAATACAATGAGAACCAGATGAGAACAATCGCGAATTAAAATATAAGGTCATCTAATGATCATGACATGCCACATCGTAGTACAATCCCAACTTTTTTGTAAAAATATCCAATTCATAAATTTATTCCAACAATTTCTGCCTCAATTCTGAATACATATTTTTTGCATTCGCATTATATATATAAAAGCGTCCGGATAATGGCCGACCTTTTAAGAACACTAAAAAACGTTGTTTTACACTTTTTTTTTGTCATAGAACGACGTTAATGTCGGTGCAATCTAAAGAGGTCTCTGACCGACCTTGTCGATAAAGTCGATTCCTAACCTCAAATATCATAATTTATAAATTTCTAACTGTATATATTTTTGTATTTTTTTGTTATTTTTTCTGCATTACTACAAAATGAAGCATTGTACTTGGTAAACAAAAATAAATGTAAGAAATTTCCTAATAATAATATCATTTCTGTTGTGTTTTTCTTATTGATATTGAGAAAACTAGTTTACATAACTTATCGGATATTTAAATGGACTTTACTGAAAACTGTTTAGCTTAAAACAAAATGTATTTTTGCATTTTCCAAAAACTCTTGCATATTTGTGCAAGGGAGTTCAAAAGTAATAGTATATATATATTGTTACCAACCTAACCTATGAAGTATAAAACTTAACTGTTATTGAAATGTTTTTTTTTTCAAAATTTGGGTTCTGGAAGGGTGATTCTACGTAACGTATACAATCACCAAAAAAATTACAGTAAAAATCATTCAAAATTAAATGAGAACTTTTGGAAACAAATTATTTTT